>VHZZ01003782.1:64664-76790 GCA_009801015.1 Silene noctiflora
TCCTTGTGCCCATATTTCCTATATACTAATGTAAGGAAACATGATTTTCCTCTCTTTATTATTTTTATGTTTGCATGTAACTAGATTCTATGATCAAAATTAATTAGTTAATTAGATCTTATATTAGAGGAGTCTAATATGAGGGTTAAAGAACCTAATATGGTGATGTACGAATTATCTTACGGTGCGAACCATACGAACCTCTTTATCTACAAACAAAAATTAAAAATTAACCCACAACCATATCATTTCACTAAAGTACTGTAAACTCAACTCATTCACCCACTGCCCTCCCTCTACCTTTACAGGCCATAACCACATGACGCCATCAGACCCAGACATCGACGGACCTCCGAGCTCAAACTATGGCGGAGCTCCGAGCTGTAGTGCCGGCGCACCACGTTGGCACCACCACCACGCCGACAATCGCCTAACTTCAACCTCTTTCATACCGTCCATCCTTTACCTCCCTTATTGGCCTACACATTGACGACGAACCCCATCACCAGCTCACGCCGGCATTCCCCTCTTCTATCTCTTTATATTTCCAACATCTTATAAAAAAAATCCATGATTTAAATTCTAGATCTACAACAATAACTGATGAATTTGCAAAAATTAGCTGCATAGGTGACGATGACGAAAAATTATTAACCCTGTGATGGTCTTGTTAGTAGGAGTTGTCGTTAGCGACATAGTTAGGGTGGCATTCCTCATAAGCGTGGATCTGGGTGAGGTGTTGGTGCGCTGCCACTGATAACTTGTGCTCAATGGCTAGGTAGGGAGAAAAGGACGGTGTTGATGAGGTGCGTGTTGTTTATGTCAAGGCAGAAATGGATGTGGTGGAGAGAAAATGGCGTTGGGGTGGTGGTTTCGCAGGGTCAATGTTTGGTTGTGGTGGTTATGAAAGTTGCATCGGTTTGCGGTCATGGTGGTCGTATCAGTGTTTGGCTGGTTGCAGTTGTGTGGTGGTGGTAGGCTTGCGGTGGTGATGGTGGTGGTAAGATGGTGGTGGTGATGATAGGATGGTGATGATGGCGGTGGTAGGTCGTCGGTGGTGATAGTGGTGGTAATGGGGGTGGTGGTTGACAGGCTAGTCGTATACCTACCAAAAATAACCAACTAGTCACTAAGTAATATAGCTAGGGAAATCGGGATCGTATCCATAGGGAGACAAGGATGCTCTAAAGGTCAACTAAAGTTTGTCTGAGTAACTAATCTTGGGGGTTGAGTTTTGTTTAACTAATATAAGAACAAAGAATTAAAATCAAGACAAATAAATAAAGGCAAGCAAATAATTAAAAGGTCTAAAAGCAATATAAGAGGGGCAGCTAGGATTATCGGTTCATCACGGTCAATAATATTCAAAAGCATAGGTCAGAGGTCGGTATAAAATACAGTCAGAAGGGTATTGAAAAGTTCCTTTCGGTCTACTATTGCCCTAGAAATTTAATATAGCTTTCGCCCTAATTAGGTATTTCTATTGTTCGCAATTAGTTCTCACCCAATGCCAATCTTTCGATCTAGGTCAGGGCTTAACAAAACAATCAACTGATCACATGCATTTAGTCAATTAATTACGATAAAAAGAAGCGATTTAACAATTCTAACACAATAAAAATCTCAGATCTAAAAACCAAGTAACATCATACTATGAAACCGTGGCTCCCCTAAATCCTAGCATAATAAAATTAGCTACGCATATTGAAATTAACTAGATAAAGAATGAATATGGCGATTGAATTAAACATGATGTATAAAAAAAAGAAGCAATTAAATATAAACAACAAAAATAAAGAGAAGCCAAAGCAAAAGGAATAAAGAGAAAGAATTTAAATGAAAAACAAAGGTTTATTGATTACCGACGGAAACAAAAATTCAAGTTTCAGATCCAAAAGTTGAGAGCAAAGTAACGTAAAACAAGTTTTTAGCAAAGTAAGTTTGATGATCTAATAATGTTTTACAGCTTATTCTTCAATACTAAAAGGTCTAAAATTATCCATCGAGAAACAAAGTGGGCCGAAATTACAAAGAGGATTTTCGGCTAAATTGGAGATAAGTTGATCGACCAAGCAGAACAGTCGATCGACTATTATTCGTCGCGCAGTTCCTGCAATGCGCACTGAACTTCAAACGGCCGCCATTTCTTCATTACTTGGGAAAATAGGGCGTTTTTGGTGGAGTTGGAAAGCTAACAGGATAAGCTTTCACCTCCAATTTGAATCACTTGATTATAATTTGTAGAACTCGAGTTACGGCTCTTTAAAATAGGCACAAGTAATGTAAAGCTCAAAATATCACTCCAAACTATCACCAATTACCAAGTAAGGGTCTAAATCAACCCTTGGCCTCTTCAAATGTTCGATAAACTTCCTTAGCAGTAGGAAGTCCGATATATAGCTCTTCCAAATCTCCATGTGCTCGATAATCGACTAAAAATGCACAACCAAGTGTTATTTTCTGCAAAACAAATACGAATACATCGACGTAGCAAATGTGGAGAATTTGACACTAAAATAGATCCTAAGAGCATCTAATGTGCATAGAAATATGTGCCAAAATGGTAAGAAAAGTGAATATAAAATGCACACATCAGTGGTGGTGGGGTAGTGGATACACAAAATACCACCCTAGGTACACTTTTTTTAAGGAACACCCTAGATACATTTGGTATTACTGTCGGATACATTTGGTATAATTACTGAAGACATGTGTATCGAGTAGTAAGTATCCGATAGTAATACCAAGTGTATTTAGGTAGTTCGTACGGTTTGCGCGGGATTCCGCCCTATATATATATATATATATATATATATATATATATATATATATATATATATATATATTGGAAGGTTCAAATGGAGTCCAACATATTTTTTGAGTCCCTAAGTCCTTACTACTACCCTTGGATCTTTCAATATGGATAGTTGAGATTGGAAGCAAAAAACACACTTAGCACTAATCATTTACCTATGCACTAATTAATTGAATTTCTCTCTCTAGCCCATAATTAATCACTTTTGAGTTTCAGGGATTTATGAGTGTAACTCTAAGTTGTATGAGTGTAACTTTGATTTTTTAAGTCGATTTTGCATATAAAAAGTTGTATTTATATAATTTTAACATTTTACGAGTGTAACTCAATGCTCTACGAGTGTAACTTTGATATTTTATTTATAAAAATTTAAATTTATATAGTTTTAACATTTTTTAAGTGTAACTTTGATATTTTAAAGCGATTTTGTATATAAAAATTATATTAAAAAAAAAAACAAAAAACTGAAAACAAAAACCCAGATCTGAACCAAGAGTGGAGACCGGTGACGGTGGTGGCCAGCGTTGTTGTTGTCGTCATCGTGGTGTCGGGTGGTTGGCGGCAGCAGTGGTGGGCGGTGATGTTGTTTGTGGAGAGTGAAAGGTGGTTGGTGTTGGTGTTGGCGTGATAGTGGATGCGGGATAGAGAATGAGGTCGAAGGTGGACGTGGGTGTTGGTGTGTCGTGGCTCGGTGGTTGTGGGGGATGGAGGGAGAGGGAAATGAGAGAATGAGGGGAGTGGATAGTGGTGGTCAGATCTGGTGGTGGCAGAAGGTTGTGCGGTTGATAGTGGTGGTCAGATCTGAAAGAGGGGAGTTAATAGTGATGGTCAGATCTGGTGGAGGGAATGACGGGTGAGGGAGGTTGTGTTGCTGTGGTGGCCGCCGAAAAATGGCCTGGTGATGGGTGTGGGTGGCGGTCGGGGGGTGTCGTGGTCGTAGGGTAACCCTAGGGAGGGATTTACTCACACATATTAACCATTACTAAAATAAAAATGTTAAAACTTGTAACAAAAGAAGATGTAAACATGATATACATAGAAGACTAAACTAATAATGACAACAAATGAACAAAGAAAAGATTAAAACAAAACAAAGGGAAATAATTATACCAACTAAGAATAAAAATGAAAGCTTGGATTGAATTATGAAGATGAATGTCTTTAATCTTCAACTACAACCCAAATACTAAATGTAAACTATTCAACATAAGTAGATCTAAACTGTTTTTGAAGAGTAATTAGGGGGCGTTTGGTTAGAGAAAGGGAAAGGGAAAGGAAATCAGAAAGGGTAAGAGAGGGAAAGGTAAAAGATTACCTAAAACTTAACTAGTTGTTTGGTTACATCAAGAAAGGGAATTAATTGTCCACCCACTCTCAATCCTACCATTAACACACACCACCACAAACAACCACTTATTTATTCAAAAATGGCTGCAACTATCGTCTCCCCACCCCACTACTGCTGAGACTCCACCACATCGTCCCACCTGACACTGTCACCCACTTATCGTCACCATCCCACCTAATTCCAACACCACAACCGTCACTCTTCATCCTAAAAAAATACTCCCCTACCCTCAAAATCTGGCGGTATGGGGTACTTGGAGAGAAGATTGGTGGGTTGTGGTTTATTTTGGTGTGCGGGTGGTTTATGTGGGGTGGTTATGGTGGTGATGGCGTCATGGCGGCAGTGGCGGTGGCGGTGGTGTGGTGGTGGCTTTATGGTGGCGGCTGGTGTCGTGGTAGCTGCAAGTGCGGTGGTTGGTAAATAAGGTGGTTGAAAGGTAACAAGGGTAATGAAATCTCATACCTTGGGGGGGTGGGGGGTAAGGAATTAGATGGATTGAGGGGTAAGGAAGGGAGTTTCATTCCCTTTGTTTGTGTCAAACAAACACCAACAAAGGAAATCAGTAACTTTATTTCCCTTTCCCTTTCTTATAGACTCTCCAACCAAACGACCCCTTAAGGTTTACTTAAGAAAATATTAGTGCTTGATTATCAAAGGATTACAAATTAAATTAGGGTAAACTTAGATCTAGGGTTGTGTGTCTAAAACAACTTAACATGCGGTATTTATAATGTTCTCTAAAATTAGGTCTTAATTGAGGGAAAAGGGAGAAAATCTCGTCAGGTAATCAGGGTCAGGCACACGGCCGCCGGAGCACTAACCAGATCTGAAGGCGCCATTGTCTTGACTTGAAGACTTGGGAGGGAACGTCGTGGGAGCCAGGTACCCGTCCGCTGGGGGCAGGGACTAGCGCCGAGGATAATTAATTTTTGGCCAAAAACTTCAATTTGCTTGAGTGTGTGTTCCCTGCCGATAGACCAACTGCCGGCCTGCCGGCTGTGGACACTTTTATTCTTTCTTCACTTGAATTTCTTGTTGAGATGTGTTGGGAGCCGGTGTGGCGGCTGGCGGTCACCCGGCTCGGAGTGCACCAAACTTCCTCTTTCTCTTCTACCATGCTCACTTATCATATGGTCGCTTTGCTTGCTCCAATTCCTCCATTGTTGTCCAAATACCTACAAGATGAGATGGAAACATATAGAAACAGGAATAGGGTGTAAAATGCAACCAGTGATCACAAAACCCGTCTCAAAACACGTTAAAATGCATAGTAGAGAGCAAATAAATGGCACGTAATAATCACATATCAACAACCTTTAAAAAAAACAAAATTTCCAAACATGACCTTTTAAAAAAATGTTTGTCAAACACAACCTTTAATAAAAAATTGTAATCAAATACGACTTTTGGCCGAATTCCGACAACTTCCTGACCACTTGCAATGGGGTTTCTTTCAGTCAATGTTTGAGATAGCAAACGAGGTCGGTTTGAGGTGTTCTTATAATCGTTAGAAAGATGGGAGCACATGATTTCCAGGTGTTGTCAACATAGTAGTCAAAAGTGGCCTTATAGGTTCGATTTGTTTGTAAAGTAAGGTTGGCCAGAGAGGGTTGTTGTAAGTCCGGGTTTACAACAGGTGGTCAGGGTTTTTTTGTGGGTCTTTTAACGGGGTTATGATGCTTTATTTGGTCTGAAATTTGGTTGTAGGTAGAGGGGAGTGCAAGGTAGGTCTTAGTTGTGTTGTTTGTGGTGGTTGTTGGTTGCAAGTGGTGGTTTGAGATGAGTGAATTGGAGGACAAAATAGAAAAGTCAAAGTAGGTTTTCACCTGCGGAACACTTAAGTGACCGAAAATGTTCCACATAAGGCCACCTTTGACCACTGTGTTGACAACCTCTGGAAGGCATGTACTCCCATCATTCCAATGAGTCCAATTAAGAACACCTCAAACCGACCTCATCTGCTATCTCAAACATCGACCGAGAGTCACCGCATTACAAGTGGTAAGGAAATGATTTAATTTGCCGGAATCCGACCAAAAAGTCGTGTTTGACAAATTTTTTTTATTAAAGGTTGTGTTTGACAAACTTTTTTGTTAAAGGTCGTGTTTGGAAACTTGTTTTTTTGAAAGGTTGTGTTTGACAAAAAAAACCCTTTTATTTAATAAAAAATCTCTACAAATTTAGAAGGACAAGTCTTCCCGCTTTGATACAGAGTTTGTTTCCATTTTGGTAATTGTTTACTCATCTTATCAATGATATCAACAAAAGTGTTTTTCTTTTTCTGAATCTACGATCAATAACAGGACAACCTTTTTTTAGTTCTCATGGCTCTAACTCTTTCAACCACCTTTTTTCACCAAAGTAGAACAATCCATCATAGATAACCTTCTAACAGAAACAAGTACTCCTAAATATTTGATGTGGTTCATATTTACGCACTATTAGTCCCCTAACTAGCCTCGTTTCACATGCTTTTTGTGACAGTTAGGGTCATTTCTTATATCTTTGGCTTTATATTTGCTATTCCATGAGGTTTTGTGCATTCATAGGAAAGGAGCGCTAACCTTGCATAAAAAGAGTATTTTGGAGCTAAATGCATGCATTTAACGACCAAGCATCAAGCGGAGACCAAAACCAAAGACTCAAGATGAATAAATAAAGTTTTTGGGCAATGAAAGGCCAATCCCCACGACCGAGGATCAATCCCCACAAGTTATGGGGCATCCAAGCTAAGGCTAAGAAAGGGAGAAAGCAAGGAGGACTCGAGCGAGTCAGAGGAGGACTTGAGCGAGTCATCAGCCGACTCGAGCGAGTTACCCAGGGAATCGCACGAGTTGGAAGGCAGGGGTGGCCATTTATGACCAATCCCCACGAGCTGCACTAGATTCTAGCACAACAATGGACTCTATTAATGGGACAACACTTAATTTAAGCCCTTAATTAACCTAAACTTGCACTTAATATAAATACCCTCTTATATTATTGAGAGGTATAACACTTTAGACTAGAATTTTCCCCTCAAAATCCTAATTAATTAGATTAATCTTTCCTTAATCTTTTCTTAATCATACGATAATTCATCTTAAATCTACTCTTTTACTTGAAAATTTCTTGGGTTTATATTGAAGAAGTTGACAATTTTTCATCTTAATCAAGAGTTTTTCTATTGTTCTTCATTATTTTGTTCATCTCTTAAGTTAGTATAATTCCTAAATTTCTTCTTAATCTTTTGTTAATCCATTATTAATTAGCTTGCTTAATCTTCATGTATTCCCTTAATATGATGTATGACAACATTATTGGCATGATAATCATGATGTGTAGTAAGTAGTCTTTTAGTTAGGTTTAACGGGGGATTAGAGGATGAATAGAGGGTACAATACATGCTTAATGAGTCTGTTTTATTGATTGAATGATGTGGTTTCAACTAGTGTTCATGTTATGTTTGATGAAATGCTTGATTGACAACCTTGCATGAATCTCTATCTATTCAACTCCTCCTATAAGATCGAGAGTCTTAGGAGTAGTTAGACCATGCATGATGTTAGTAGGGAGACTGGGTGTACGCGAGAGCTAACTCGACTCAACCTAGGTGGGCCCGTAAGATCGAGAGCCTCGATCCTAATCCGAGTACAACTTTGATTGATTTTAGACTCATATTTGTGAAACTTCCTTTGTTTTCACCTATGATCTCATTAAACCCTAGTGTTTTAGACTTTTATCTATATTGTTTACATCTTCATTTTATTACTTGCTTTAGTTTTTATTTGTTTTCATTTAGTTGTTATTTCTTATAGTAGTCTATAACACAAACACAATCCCAATTCATGACACAAGACATCACTATTTTCATTGATAACTCTTTAAAACAACCGTCCTTTGAGTTCGATCTTTACTTACTTTCTATGCTGGTAGTTAAGTTATAAATTATTGTTTGGCGGTCTAACGACAGTCTATCAATATATAAAAAGTAATTTCTCAACCTTAATACCATAAATCCTGACAATGTCATGAGTACATTCATGTACCACATCATTACTTTAAATACTGGATTTTTCTTCATTCATTCTAGATCAGTAGCACATGAAAAGGTTTCAAAGGCTCTCAATAAAATCATCAAGAAATTTTTATCTCCCCTACAAAAAAGGAGTAAATCATCTGTAAAACACAGATGGTTTAACTTGAGAGACATGCACAAGGGATGAAAATTGAAACCCTCAAAATCTTGAACTATATTCATGACTCTACTTAAGTACTCCATGCATATTGTGAACAAAATAGGAGAGAGGGGTCTCCTTATCTTGATCCTCTTTTAACCTTAAAGAAACCAAATATAGTAGAATAACCTATAATAATGAATTAGATTTTGTTTGACAAAATAACAAAACCCAAATAGTAAACTCGATATGGAAAAATTACTTACTATATAAGTATTATGTAACACCCCCATTTATTTAAGAGCCTTTAGCAAGACATTCCCAAATAAATAGAGTTGTTACCATCTCGGAATGACCGAGGTAGTGAATAACAAAGTAAAACAAACCAAAATACTTTATATAAAACTGGTTAAATTTAAACTTTTAATATTACAATTACTACGCAGCGGAAATAGAATACATAAAAATAAATTTCTCGTCAACTAAGTGATCTAGAAAGCAACTATGGTCCAACTTCTCATGCCTTGCATCCCGTAAGTTCCAAGTCCTCTAACTCAAATACCTGTCAATCAAACTGCTCCTCAATATTTGGTTCATCACAGGTGTTCACGAATATACGATCAACCAAGAGGTTGAGTAGGAATTTACCAAACAACAATATTAAACCAACCAATTAAATAACATCTTAAAATTCTCATCACCACATCCGTACAACTCACTTACGTCACTGGCAGTAGCATAACCCCCTTAACACCGTGCTATGCTCAACTGGCAGTAGTACTTGCGTACCATCACCTGGTAGTAGTACCCCTGTACTATGCTCAACTGGCAGTAGTAATCACTTACTATGCACAACTAACTGGCAATAGCTTGCGCACGCTATGCATAACTGACAATAGCCTTCATTTGCTATGCACAACTGGCAGTAACACTCTCCGTGTTATGCTTACCTCACAATCATTATACAACATCATATATAACTAACAATAGTATAAAGACAATATAGCTCAACAACAACGTACCCTCCCTATATATATCATCACAATAAACGATTCACATCCACCGTCACAGCTCAATAATCATTCACATATTAAATCCGAGTTGAGTAGGAAATCCCTACCTTTTCAGCAAATACTCCAATAAAAGCAATCCGCAAAGTAAATAAAGATAGCCGTCAACAACATCCGTCACCTTTAAGCAAATAATAATAAATAACAATTACTAACTACTCACTTCACAACAATAATTAATTATATTATTTATGATTATATTATCATTATCATGCGAAATTCATTAAATAGTTAAAGCCGTCAAATAAACTAACTAATAACAATTATTTACGTATACGAATACATCCCATTCACTATATATAATTATAACCAATAAATACCGTTACATTGTATGATTATAAACTATTAAATATCGTCATATGAATTAAACAATTATGCGCGCCTTATAAACCAATAATCAAAGCCAATTTAATTAATTACGATTACAAACTCCGTCTAATCACAATTATACAAGACATATATTATTAGTACTATACAAACAATTATACCAATCAATGCAAACAACCAACAACACCTACTATCCTACGGTTTCCCCCGACAACCACCATCCACGCTAAGGTAACCATCCTAACCACACCGGCCAATCACCACGGCTGCCCAGACCACCCCAGCCTCGTCGTCGTCTTCCCCAACAACCAACAAACACACGCACATACTCAGATTCCCTCCCTCACAACCTGCGACACAACCACCAGCTCACCACCACGACTCAACCCCCACACCACCTCTGGCCACTACCGTTGCCACCACTGACACACGGTTCTTCCAAGGGAAGTGCCAACTATCCCTCATCGCCACCACACAAGCCACCAACACCGTCTTAAGACGGTTCCACCACAACGTCCCCTGCTCCCCTGTTTTGCGTAAAACCCGACACTACAGCCACCAACTGCCACCGTTAATCATCACGACACCACCAATAGGACCGTCTAACACCCAGAAACTCCGTCAACCCAAACTCCTGCCACGACAACCAACAACCACGACACCTTCCTCGTCTTAAGCTTAGGACCCGAAAACCCGCAACTAGCAATTACTATTCGGTTTTTCCGGCAACCACYACCATAGACACCACCTCTACCACCCACCATAGAAGACTCCACCAACCCACGATCAACCAGCCCTAATCCTAGGTATARTCGAGTCCAAAACAGGTCCACACTCGTGTCCTAATCCTATAAGGCATTTACCCGACATCACCAACAAACCACCCAAATAACCACCCCTGTGATGTTCAACGGCGACCCTACGATGGTCAGGTCTAGTTACTGTAGTTCGTAGTCTATCCTAGGTCAATTACTACGTAAGTTCCTTGATGATGTGAATGATGATGGAGGTCATCAGGTTTTATCATGCCAACAAGATTATCATCTAATAACTATTATTTTCATTTCATATCAAGGCTTAACTAGTTATAATGCTACTATTGACATATAAAAACATTATAAGATCACATTAAGGTAATTCATGAAATAACAAAACCAGGATATTTAAAACTTAACATAAAACTTACATTTTCGAAAGACATAAATCATGTGTAACTTCCGAAAATCATTAATAAATAGTCGTTTCACTACTTCGTGAGTTATCATACTTTTTAGAAAATACATAGAATTTACTATACATAGGGAGAAGAATCAAATTCAAAGCTCAAAAGAATTATTTATAACGAATTTTACAACTCAATTGGTCTAAGCAGAAACTTAACAGCAATTAATCAGAAACTTGGTGCAACTTGCAAAAATCACCATTAAATAACAACACATCAAGATTTTATGTGGCTAATCATTTTGGAAACGTAGGCGAATACTATAAACAGTGGAATTAGAATTATGTATAGACAGTAAATGCGTTTTTAATGAAATGTTTTACAAAATCATTGGTCGAAAACAAAACTGTGCAGTAACAATCAGACCACTGTCTGCTAAAATATTTATTTCTCCCAAACTATAACTCATATAAACATGAAACCAGTGGCATTAGAAAGATAATTCATAAGGTTACCACACATAAAACTTTCATCCATATATGATTCAAAGGCTATAAATGGCAGCCAAAACAATTAGGGGTAAAATTCTGAGATTTCCGGTTCCAGCATCACTGGTACACTCCCGACTAAGTCATATGCCCTCACAAGCAAACTACCCAAGCTAAACTATCATAACTTGACATAGCACTCCACATGCCTCTATTGCTAAAAAACAATAATTAACGTGGTTCAGGGATCACAAAACCGCATATCACTAGACATGATACTATCATCAACATATCACACAATTTTAGCACTTGCGGTTCTTAAAAATGGCCTACCTAAAAGAATAGGAGCTGCATGTGAATAATGTTCCATTTCAAGTACATAAAAATCGGCGGGAAAAATCAATTTATCTACCATGACAAGAACATCCTCAACCACCCCCTTGGGTAAGCATTTGATCGATCGACCAATTGAATTACCACCCCCATTTTAACCAATGGTCCCAATTTCAATGACTTATATAAAGAATAGGGGACTACATTAATAGAAGCACCTAAGTCAAGCATAGCATTGGGAATAGTGGTGTCTCCTAAAGTACAAGGTACGGTAAACATACCCGGATCACTACACTTCGGTGGTAACTTATGTTGAAACAAAGCCGACACATGTTCATTGACTTTAACGTTTTGGACACCTTTCAATTTTTGGTTTATTTTAATGGTACACAACTCCTTAAGAAATTTAGCATACCTAGGCACACT
>VHZZ01003784.1:69192-80751 GCA_009801015.1 Silene noctiflora
AACCAAAGAATTATGATCAAATTAATGTTTTTTTCATGTTTTCTAGAAGTTTTTGTTCGATTTAAAAATTGTTGTGAATTACTTAATTATTTAATATACAAAAAACAAACATTAATATTGTTTATAATAATTTTGAAATGAGATAATAAAGGTTTCCCAATATTTGTACTGTCGTTAAATTATGTATAAACTCTCTATTTTTTCATTCATTCGTGATATTATTTAGAACTTTAAAATTTGATTTTGTGGAATTCTGATTTCAAATTTTTTTTAACTTAGTTAAACTTTTTTAATAACAAGTTTATTAACCAAACTCATGCAATTTTGCACGGGATAAAACTAGTTTTTTTTGTTTTTGAATGAAGTTAAAACCATCTAAAATTCGTTGTACCTTGTCATTTTCCTCTTTGTATGTCTCTTTTTTCGGCATCAAATCACTTTCTTTTTCTCTTCCCATATTCCCATTCACTCCTCACAAGCTACAAGTCTGATTCCAGTCGTTTTAACTTAAACAAGGTTATTACTTCCACAATTCACACCTATTACTCTTATGAAAACCATCTTAATCATTATATTCAATTAATTTTTTGCCTTTCACAGAGAGTGCTAGTCATTTTCACTGGAGCAGAATCTCTCAGTCCAACTTCCTTTGGTCAGCATTTTTTTTCTTGGCAAATTCTCATTTAGACGGTCGCGAGAGGTCTTTTGAAAAGACGGTCAAAGCAGATTTGCTGTTTTTTCTTTGAAGTCCCATTAACAATTCCATAAGTTTGCAATGTCACTTGGATTAATATAAACAGAATATTTTGTGGGTTTTTGCTAACTAAGATAAAAGTAACTAAGATAAAAGTGAGTGCTTTTTCTTTGAAATAGAGTATTCACAATGTTTTCCCTTTATTCTCATCTCTTTTATCGTAATAGATGCTCCATGTGAAGTAAATATATTGCTGTTAACTTTTTAATTTATGTGTGTTTTTTTGTAAGGGTTTGTGTAGGCTGATGTTTAAAATTAAATTAACCAAGGTTTTACAGTGACTGTTATATTTGAGAGACGCTTAATTGAAAGCCTACGGGGTTGCTTCTGGAGTTCTGGGTATCTTGTTTTTGGGTTTGCGGAAAATCTGTTGATTTTAAATAACCGGTTTCGAGTAATCGAGTTCAAAAGTGAAAAATTCCAAAAATTTCAAAAGGGTTCAAAATGAATTTATCAAAAAAAAAAAGGGTTCAAATTGAAGAAACAAATTTGTTGCTACTTTTGTACTCTTCAAGAAAGGTGAACATAATAATGGAAGGGCTTGTGGGGGTAACTTTACTGAAGTGTTCCATGAGTGTTTGTTTATTCTAATTTTTTTTGTTGGGTTAGTTTAGCTCTTTTCCCACTGAATTTTTTTGACATTATGCTTAATCGACGGGCTGATGAGGTGTTTAATCATCTTTTTCGCTGTCGTGCATCCACTTTTTTTATGTTAATGAGTGTGTCTTACTTCTTTTGAATGAAAAACTTGGCTTGGGTAGATTGTTATGGTTCTTTCTGCGGCTAGGATGATAGATTATTTGTTGTTAATATCATGGATGCATCAATTCGTTGATGAAGTAATGCAAACTGCAAAGTCATGAGGTTTTGCAGTTTTCTGATTTGATTATTTCTTTTGTAGCTGGTGACAATGCCAGAAATTCAGCTTGGTGCTCATACCATGCGTTCCCATGGTGTGCAAGTCGCTAGAGTACATATGCATGATTGGCTCATTCTTTTACTTCTCGTGATAATTGACATCGTCCTGAATGTTATTGAGCCATTTCACCGATTTGTCGGCCGGGGAATGATGGAAGATCTCATGTACCCTTTCAAAGGCAATACAGTTCCCTTTTGGGCCGTGCCGGTGTGTTTCCTCTTTAATAACCGACATTTTAAAGATCAAGTTCTATAGCAGATGAAATTGAAAATGTTCAATCCCTTGATTAGGGTTCGTTGTATATCTTCCAAATATATAGCATTTACAATATCTTTTGGTTAGCTAGAAACTAGGATATCGTACCTAAAAAACAATACAAAGATATTATTTACTAACCTAATTACAACTCAAACAATATATACAATATATTGGCTAATACACCCCCGCAGTCGGAACGGGAGCGGAGCAAACGCTAAGACTGGATCGAAAACGAGTAAACAGGTACTTGGGTAGGCCTTTAGAAACTCCTCCCAAAATGGAAAGGCAGAAAGAATGCTTCGACGTCTTAATGAAATTGTCCTCGCCTTACTCCATCACTCGTCTACGCCACCCGAATTTTGGGTCGATGCACTGCAAACTGCTGTCCACTTGCACAACATCCTACCTACTAAATTTCTTCTAAAGTAACAATTCTTTGGTATGCAGATTATTGCGGTTCTATTGCCCTTGCTCGCCTTTCTAATCTACTACTTTATCAGGAAGGATGTCTATGATTTCCATCAAGCAACACTTGGTACATTTTCGCTCATTGTTACTTCATAATATTCGACAACACATTTCCTTGGCTGGTTGTTTCTTTTGTATTACTCAAACTTTGTGTTGCATTGTTTTTAGGTCTCCTGTTTTCGGTGCTCATAACCTCTGTCATAACGGATGCAATCAAGGATGGTGTGGGTAGACCCCGGCCTGATTTTTTCTGGCGGTGTTTCCCTGATGGAAAAGGGGTAGGTATAAATTTCATGTTCATTCTTGTTTAGAGAGTCCATATAGTAGATTGTGCTTTTGATGTCTATGGACTTCCTCTTTTCAGTCATTATGTTATCTTGCTATTCTTCAGGTGTTCAACAACATCACTGGAGTTGTTCTGTGTACGGGTAACAAGAGCGATATCAAAGAAGGCCACAAAAGCTTTCCAAGTGGACATTCTTCATGTAAGCAACTACACAGTGTCAATCAAGTTATATCCATTTTGAAATGTGGATTTAAGTACCCTTTTGAGTTATTACATTCTCACTTCATTATTTTGTGTTCGTCCGACCATTGCAAAATTAAAGTGCCTTATTACTACCTTAGAAGTTTATAATAGAACCTTAATGGCTCCCTCCTGATGTTGGCTTTGTTTTTTAACTTTGGAGTGTGAATGTGCTTGCTGAATGGTATCCCTTCCATATGCAGGGTCCTTTGCAGGTCTTGGTTTCCTAGCTTGGTACCTTGGAGGAAAAATTAGGGTTTTTGATCGCAGGGGTCATGTTGCAAAGCTTTGCCTTGTTTTTACTCCCATACTTCTTGCTGCTATGGTGGCAGTTTCTCGTGTTGATGACTACTGGCATCACTGGCAAGATGTTTTTGCTGGCGGTCTGCTAGGTCTGCATTCAGAAGTCTGCTTGTTTTGCAGCCCTAATATAACAAGATTTGTTTTCTGTGAAGCCTTTTGTGCTGTTTCAATCTGTCCTAACCATCACGTCTTTTTAATCTAAGCAGGCATGGTCATTTCATCATTCTGTTACTTGCAGTTCTTTCCACCACCATATGATGCTGATGGTATGACCTTTTCATTCAGATTCAGTTTTCTTTTCCTTCTGGCTTATTATTTTATTTTAAATTTCTATCTGCAACAAATTACTGCTTAGCTGATTAAAATAGATTATGCTTTCGCTATAGTATCTTCACAAGTACCGTGGTAAAAATAATATTCTTTTGGCATCCAAAACTCTCTTTGTTACTTTTCCCCACTTGGTTTTGTCATTTGGGAATGCACAAGAAGTCAAGAACCATAGAAATGAAGAAAGGAAAGAGGATACGGCTAAAGGCACAACATTATCCACCCTCATCGCCTTTTCACCTGCTTCCACCACTAGCCATTCCCTCTCCAACTTGTGTGCGGCCTCTAGCCTCGCCCCTTTTACGTCATTTTGACGTGGACCCCCTTCATTATTGCTGCCTTGCCGGCGCTTTCCCTTTGTCTTCCTGACCTCTCTGAGCCTCTTTTTCTCCATAGGCACCCTTCCACAGTTATCAACTCCCCTCCTCCTGCCGTTGACTTACCTTCCAATATTATATTTTTCCACACAACTTATTTCTTTTCTGTTAGACCAATCTAATGTGTGAGGTTGTTCATGGGAGCTTCCTATTTCCTGATGTTTAGTGAGGTGAATGCCGAGATCTGGTTATGTTGTTGTGTGAAGAAAGAGGAGGATGTCATGTAAGTTGTGTTTTAGGTTGGCCATCATTGTCCATGTTCTTTTATATATATTTTATAGCTATTTTTATTCTTGTTAATGCATGTACTCATCTAATTTCAGAATGTATACTTTAACTATAGTTTCTAAGATTACACTATGGGCAAATTTTTATAAGAATGAAACTTCAAGTAACTTGATGACCATCAAGTCAACAAATAGTCCCAAACTCGGAAGGATTGTTATAAGGCAATGAATAATGGGAAAATTTTGTGCTCCTCATGTGTAGAAATTCAAGTTTCATGAATCTCCATTAATGGAGGAAATGTAAGCTTGAGAGAAAAGGAAAGAATAGTATTCTAGAAACACTCAAGCTAAATAAAAGGGAAAATTTTATTGCTATTTTGTGATCTTAACTTACAAGAATGTACAGTGTAAGGTATATATACAAGTCAAAGTACTCGACACATCATCAAGTTATATTCTCTACTTCATGGGTTTGAGGCCTCATACAAAATTGCGATGTTGGCACGAGGAGTACAGAAACTCACAGCAAAGCTCGACAGGGGAGAGCATCAAAGAGCATTGTGTGAGAGAGGGTGTGCGTCACTCTTTTAAATGAGAGAGACATCTTTTATTTGTCATCATTTTTTTTTTTCCTTTTTCTCTATAGACATAAATATTGATATTGTTTGGAATTATTCTTTATGGGAGAGAAAGTTGTGAATATATTGGATGAGTAGCTGTGTGTTTCTATGAAAATTGATTATCGGAGAAAGCCTGAGTTGAAGGAGAGAGAAATGTTGAAAGAGAGTGTTGTGAGGAGAGGAAGCTACTCACTGTTACTCATGCTCTAAAAGGCTAATTTTAAACACTTGAGAGCAAGTGAATGTAATGGGTAGTAGGGTATGCAGCTGGCAAAACGCACAAGATATTGGTAAAGATATGAGATTGAGTAGTACACATAAATGATTAGTCTTGGAGGTGCCATGTCATGATGGCAGAATGTCCAAGAAATAACATAGTTGTATGTCCCAATCTTTGATAGAAAGAGGATGAGATGATGGAGTTTGATTTTCAGTTTTTATCAAAACATAAACCCTAAACATAAACCCCCCAAATCAATCGAGCTCTTTATCCGAAAATGCCAATCCAATGAAGCAATGCAGGAATTATAGCACCAGCCTAAGCACACCCATTCGGGTTTATGTTTAGGGTTTATGTTTTGATTTGGGATTTGTCGATTAAGTGAGATTATTGAATGAATGGGTGTGTTTGTTGGGTGGGTAGTGTTACGAGTAAGGTAAGAGTCGTAATATCGTATATAGATTTCATGGACATGATTTACTCAATCATGAACACAAATTATTGTTATACCCTTGTCATTTCTATCCTTTAATTTTCCATCTTATTTCAATCTAATAAATCTCCCAATTACTCACACAAACCAACCACCGCGGGACGGCTCCCTCAACCTCCTATACCGCCGGATGATCCCCCATCCCCTGAATTGTGCATAATTTGCATGAATGTTACTTATTTGCTTGTGACTTTAGTTATACATGTCTTATTATGTCTATCTTTATGTTCTGTGTCAATGCATTTAGTGGAGCCATGTCTTATTAATCATTCATGATAATCATACAGTTCCGATTTGCAAAGCTCAGATGTGAAGAGCCATGTATTTTCTAATGAAAATTTTCCAGTTTTTCATTTCGCATTTGATGTATAGCACGCAAGCGTATGAAAATGTAAAATCAACTTGAGAATCATATAGTACTATAGTAGTAATCGTGATTTAATCTCCCTAGATATTAATTTCTTTAAACCCTAATTTCATTAATCGAAATTAATTTAATCTTCCTAATTTAATTTTATTGCAAATTCGGAGCGTATTTGATAAATTAAAATCATTACTTGATCGACATGAGAATTGACGTTCATAATTGAGTAATTTGACAGACTTCATTGATTTTGTGAGGAAGAGAATTAGAGAGAGTTTCTTTGTTTTGTTTTTTGAGAAAGGGTAATGTATGGTAAATTAATGACAAAAAGTCCATGAAAGAGTAATCTTTGTCTATGAATGAGCAACTACGTAAATAGTCGTTTGCCTAATCAACATTAAGGGGTAATTTTTAGGATTAAGTGATATTTAAGGGGGTTATTTGTAAAAAAGGGTACATAAAACTATAAAAGGGGTTATATACAAAATTCACCTTTTTTTTTTTTTTACGTTGGTATTTTTTCCTTGGGTTCTCTTTGTTTTCTTCCTTGTTGTTTTCTGTAACTCTTTCTTGATTTTTGTTTACGCTTATTTTTCCCGTTTAAATAGCTTCATAACTACTATGGTTTTATTGAAAACAACTCAACGACTACTGATATAGACTTATAGGGGAATAGCTGCATATGTTGACCCTTACCCTACTTTGAGTGGATATGTTAGTCCTGCTCGGCTGCAAGTTTAAGACACTCTTGTTTGGCGAAAAAACTACATATTTTAGGTCTAGAATGAAGTGACAAAGTCACAAAGTAGCATAGCAATGAGCATGAGCCTCTTATTGCCATTTGGGTGTGAAATTTAAAAGTTCTTTTTACCTCTCTTTCTAATTTTTAATGGTTTTCTATACTAGCCATTTAGCCAAACAATCACTTTATAAACAGAGTAGTCCACATGTTTAGTTGACAGACTCTACGAGCATTATGCTAAGGCTGTCATTTATTGGTTGATTGCTAATAGATGCGCAAAGAGTCTAAGATAATAGAAAGTTTAGATTTCTGATAACTTATGGCCATATAGATATAGATTATGTGCTAAGTCGTTATTGATTGCCTGCCTACTTGAAAGGATGTTTACTGATCAGCAGAGCTGTTTCCAGAGAGTATTTTTCATGAGTTGTTACACTTATGTGCATTAGAGGAATGTAGGGTAGACTGGGCATCGGACGTGTGATCCCTACAATCATTCTGTCAAGTAGTATTTTTAGGCCTGTTGATATTAGATTACTAGTCCTTAAACATAGGGATTTTACCTTTACCTCATGATATTCTTTATAATAATCTTTAGATATGTACACTTCCACTTGTTTTAATAATTCAATTATTCACACCTATGAGTTTCTGAACTTATTTCTCCGTTGCATTATGAGTGTTGGTATTTGTGTTTTTTGAGTCTAACCATTGACTATGCTTATGCTGTTATCATTATTGAATATGGTGGTGTAAGATTCAATCTCCCTAACCTATTTCTAAAGGTAATAGGGCGTTGAAAGATGCATTTGATGCGAAAGTTAGATAAGGAAAGAGACCACTAGGTTAAGGTAGCAAAGCCCACTGCTGCGATCAATTTTAGGAGGGACAGAATATCTCTCATAAGTTTAAGATTCTTGGGGAACGTCCACTTTGTATCTTTATGATTTTAGCTATCATAACCATTTCAGACTTTTGCAGCTGATGTTAAAGCAGAAAATTTTGGGGGTATCCGAGCAACTATTTGCTGTGAAAATACTCAAAAAAAAAGTTTGTTCTCCTTAATACGTCAGGGAGTACAAAAATGCCAATGTTTGGCTAGCATAGAGGACCTTGGAGAGCATGCATGTGCTCAGTCATATCCTATTCCGTTGATCAATGCTCTCGTGCATGATAGAATTGATTATGATTTTGACTCTCAATTTGGATTGCGGTCAACTGGCAGCAATTGCATTGACGTACCAGAAACTTGGAAAATGAACAGCTAAGTAACTGGAGCAGGGATACATTCTATTGAAATTTATCTCTAGGCAATCTATACAGAATTGTTAAGAGTATAAAATCGATCCTTGGGACTCCAACCAATAGCTTAAGCTTTTGGTTGAGATGGTCTCCTGACATGGTATTAAAATAATTTAGATGGAAAGATTTTTGGTATTATTGATGGTATCAGAGCCATGTGACTAAAAGGTCACGGGTTCAAACCTCACCGCCCCCAATTTCTAAAGTGGAATATTAAGCATGAGGTATGCGGATGCGGAGGCCTGTAGTTGCATCCGCCCAATGGACATTCGTGTGAGGGGGCATGTTAAAATATAAAATCGATCCTTGGGACTCCAACCATTAGCTTGGTAGATGGTTTCCTGACAAGAACACAAATATGCTGGACTACATTATTTGTTTGTGATGAAATTCGTTTTATGATGTTATATATGACCTAGAGAACAGGGGACGGTGAGAGAGTTATACTCATTCAGAGGGTATTAACTTCTCTATTTGTGTTTGTTATCTCAGTTACCTTTTAATTTCTGTTATCCAAGAGAGCCCCTTGTGTTAGGATAAAGGCCGAAGAGCCTTTGAGGCGCTGGTGTAAATGCTATCGGTGAATGGTGATAAGTTGGATGAATGTGATTGGTGGCTGGCTATGTTCATTAATTGTTCAAATCGAATGACAATTGACCATAACTCAACTTATGACTTTGATGTTATATTGATTGATCAGGTTGGGGGCCTCATGCATACTTCCACATGCTTGAGGCATCAAGGAATGGCCTTCCTATTTCTACCAACATCAATGCTCTCATTGTTCGTCCTACAGAGATGGAAAACGTTAATGTACAATCTCACCAAGGTCCAGATAGGTCAGTGTCCAGTAACTACCCGTCAATGCCGAACCACAATGGCATGGAAGGCGGTATGAGAGAGTGATGTTTACCTTTTGTGTGTAGTTTGTTGATCAATAGTTGATTTTTCGCTCGTCATAGCTATCATTAAATTATTCTGTGTGTCTGTTTGTATCCATGTGAATTCTTCTAACATAGGTACACTTTAGTACAGTACTTACATAGAAAACTAGTCGTCAACAGATTATTGTCGGAAAGGTTTTAGTACTAGTACATGCCATAACGCATAATATAAGTTTTGCTTGCTTATAACACAAAAAATTCCGCATTTCCTATCAGTTGCATCGCTTTGCTTCTTAAATGTAAGGATCACTTTGGTGTAATTAGGCTCTACTTGCGTACAATTTCAGTACTCTGAATATTACACGTCTGTGGGATTATGAAGGGGATGAGATGAGATTTGTTCTTCCTATTGATGATCTCTGTGAATTTAATTTGTAAGGATAACAAATTAGGTCAATCACTAAACAAATGAACAACATATTTCAACCTTACCAGATTATATTTTCTTTTTCGAAAGTAAATAGACTCTGTAGACACAAATTCTCATTGAAAACGGGCACTATTCGTCACAAGCTATAGACGAATAATATCCCTCTTACAATATGCAACTGGTATTATCCTTGGGTGTTCCATTTCTTCCCCACTTGCCCTCTCACTTGCCTTATTGTGAGAGGAGCATTGTCCGTTTCTAGCTTATGACGGATACTATTCGTCACAAGCAAGACGCTTTGATCCGTAGATCATCGTGAATTTGATTATATTGAATGAGTATTAGATATTGATGAGTTTTTTCCCAGCACGGTTCACGTTCTTTATAAAAAGATTTTAAAATTGGACTGTGGTGTGAAAAGTGATCAGTTTCCACGACGGTTGGTAAACGGTTCAGTTAGATTTGGGATTGGGTTAAATCAGATCAATTTAAATCGGATTTATTTTATTTTCAGATGTCAAACGGGTTCATTTTGGTTAGCCACTTTAATAGGTTTTTGTTATATCAAGCCGGGTATGATTTGGATTAGGTCAATATCATTTCAATCAGGTAATACTTTTCTTGACTTAAAGTAAAAAAATTAGTTTAAATTAGACCTGTCAAACGGGTCGGGTCCGGGTCGGATCAGATACGGGTCACGGGTCGTGTTATGGTCAAAATACGGGTCAAGAAATAATTTTTAACGCCTTTTTTAATCTATTTTTTTAATTAAAAAAATAATTTTTAAAAACGTAAAACATATTTAAAATTAATCTGTTAATCATATTCAACGTTTACATTAATTATTTCAACGTTTACATTAATTATATTGACATAATTATTAAATTAAAGTTTTTTTAATAATTATTTTATTATCAAGTATTGTAAAAGTGATATAAAATTGACTTTTTAGTTATGTTTGTAATTTTTAATAATAAAAAAACATTTTTTTTCAAATATAATATAAAAATATTAATATTTTAATAAAAATCTTGATTTATCTTTGACCCAACGGGTCGGGTCTTGACCCTAAAATAACGGGTCATTTCGGATTCGGGTCAAACGGGTCACGGGTCGAAAAAACCGGGTTTGTAACCCTAAAAAAACGGGTCGGGCGGGTCGGATTTTCGGGTCGGGTCGAGTTTTGACAGGTCTAGTTTAAATGTATCTTATACTTTCTAATTTGAAAGTGAAAATGCAAAATAATAGTAACAAACAAAGAATCAATGTGTATTTATAAGAAATATATATTTTAAATCCAAGTCATTCGGTTCAATTGTTATTATTTTAAATATATTCATGTTCGGGTATTATTCGGTTATTATTGAATTCAGTTCGTTTCGAATTGAGTAGGTTTCGGGTACTATCCAGATCATTCATATCGGGTGTCGATCAGTTATCAATTCAGTAATTTTCGATCCGTTTTTCGGGTTCGATTTCATCGTGCCATGTCTAATTTCTAGTGTCATTTATATTGCTATATTGAATTTTTTTGGTATGTCTTAGAGACATTTTATATTTTCTACCATAAAAATGGATATTTCTTGTAATTAAATAACATACTATAATAATGGGAATAAATGAAAAACGATAATGTGTTCGCAAGGGGCCTCTTAAAATAAATTGAGGTTCGGTGCATCATGAAAAAATGAGGTTTCAAATATAAATATACAAGTGTACTATATTTCGAGGCTTGTATTTAATTTTATCGATAAAGCTTGTAAATTCGGTAAAACCGGAGACGCGGTTCACTGCCCGTGGTTGCCCAGGGCCTTAGACACCCCTCTGTTTGTAAGTAGGGCTAGTAGCAAGTAGGAAATACTACCTTCATGCCGGTCATTTATGTACTTTTACTTTTGGCATAAAAAATAAGGAAAGATGAGGTGCACAATTATTAAATGATATCTAGATTAAATTGAACGAAGATGATCAAATTGCTCATAAAAAACATTCATAAAATAGAAAGATAAATAATTGACTGAAACATCTAAAATGAAATAGGTAAACAAAGACGGAAATTGGAGGGAGTACGTAATTATCTTTGCAAGTTTTTGGAATGGATTTTATCAAAGTGTTTGGCTGACCTCTTTTGGAATGGAGTTTGAAATCCAAGGGGTTCTAAATCCATTCAAAACCCTTGGAATCTCATACTCCAGTCTCACTCATGATTCTAACTCCATTTTACCATATATACAAATCCTAAAATTGTAAAAAAAAACAAGAAAAATAAAAATAAAACTGTAAATATTTAACATGCTATTTCCAATTAATAGTCCAACTCTCCATTGATATTTTCTTGAATTTTC
>VHZZ01003786.1:53264-66285 GCA_009801015.1 Silene noctiflora
TCTTGACCATAGATCTCTAATATAATTCAATGGATGAGATTTGTGAGCACAGACTCACTATAAGAAACCAAACTCACAAGATCCCATCTCTCTCTATATATATAGATATAGATATAGATAGATTGTTATTTTTTTTAGTATGCTTAGGTAAGAAAATATATTAGTGAAACAAACATTTTGGAAAATTTAGCAAAAGGTCGCGTATTAGGTATATTTTTATAATAATCAGATATCAGATAAACGATGTAACATTCATTTTACAAATTTAGTAAATATATTTAATTTCTAAAAATTAAAAACAACCGTGAATTTTTACGAGTTTAAATATGATTAATAAGATTAATTTTTTTATCAAAGCGGACTAGTATAATATTGGTTCTTGGTTAAACATAAAATTTACACGGTACCCTGAAGGCTCGACATTTTGTTCGAAGTACCCAATTGTTTTATCCAAAAAACTTTAAGAGATCATAATCTTTACGAGTTTAGAAAAAGTGACGTTTTTTTTTTCAAACTGATAATTTTTCCGTGAACTAAGCTTTGGAAAAAAATTGTCTTATTTGGATCCCTAGCTAGCATTTTTTGTATATCAAATTTTTTTTGACCGAACAAACTTATAGATGATCAATTTAAAAGAAAAAATCATCACTTCGTAAATACGAATTATGATTTCTTTAGATTTTTTGATTCAAAAAATTAGATATTTCGTAAAAAATGTCAGAACTCAGGATTATCGCGGGAATTTTCCGTCGGTTAACTTACTCAAAATGTAAACAAGTTAGTCCAAAATCCACAAGCCGTACGAATAATGAAACTGTGTCACACCTGCTAATCATTGGGTCTACCGGTACAACCAAAAAAAGGTAAACAAGTCAGACCACCTCATTGACCCATCTCCCTCCTCTCTCCTTCCCTAACTACCTTCCTTCACTTTCACTCTTCCTTCCATCAATGGCGGTCGAACCACCTAATTCCTCCACCATCGCACCACCGTCTTCTCAAACCATGGACGCCGCCACCGACGCCGCCGCCTCTCTCGAATCTTCTTCCCTCCACCATTCAAATCGCTTTTCTGGATCTTCTCGATTCTCTGATTCTCAGGTTTCATTTCATCATTTCCCTTCTATTGAGAGAATTTCCAGAAATTTGCGTGGGATTTGAGTTTGATCATGTTACTTTAGATTTTTAATTTTTAATTTTTTATCTGTTTCTAAATTTGAGCTGGTTTATGTGGTTGAAATTAATCAATTATGTTCTGGAGGTGTAAGAAATCGTTGTTTTAGGTCTATTCCATCGATTTTGGTGAATTTTTGCGTGAAATTTGAGTTTGATTTTGTTACTTTAGGCTTTCAATTTTTTTGTTTCTGAATTTGTGCTAGTTGAATTATGCTTTGGAGGTACGGGAGTTGAATTTGTTGTGGATTTTGCATGCAGTCGTCGATTTCACCGAGGAGTGAGGAGTATCGGCAGTTGTTTCGTTTGCCTTCTGAAGAAGTAAGATTTTCTAATTCCAGTGTAATTTTTGTTTTACCATTGGCATGGTAAATATGCATTAGTATGATTACTGATATTTAATTATCATAAGGTTGTGAGATTGGTGAAATTCATTTCGAGTCTTCGATTGTGACCTATTTATTGCTTGATCTTGGTTAAAGCTGGTTTATTGATGGTTCTTGTGCAATTTAAGTAAGAATTGTTGAAACTTAGATAAATTCGGATTTTGCTATCTGAATGACAAGTTAATTAAGCAGCTAGAACATAATATATGGAAATATCTCGGTGAAGATCCTGGTTTACCTTTTTGTACTTGTCGAAGTTAAAAATGCTTTACTTTGAGGATCAAATTTACTGATATTACATGTATAATACTCCGTAGAACTTTATCAGGCTGTCATGTGCTGATAAGGGAGCGGTTCTTTACTTTCAGTTATCTAGTGTTATAAAAGAGAGACGATTTCTGTTAATTTAGCAGTAATGTCGTTTGTTGCTTTCTTTGATTAGTCGTACGCACTTGTATTTGCTGGATGTTAGCATATTAGATATATTAAAGGTGGCATGGGGCAGACTGCGTATAGAGGTAGTTGAGCAAATCTTAATCTTTGAATGAGTGTAGTTGTTTCTATCACGCGCAAATTAGTGTACTACGAATGGTAAGTAGTTCTTTTGAGGAGTCTTTGTTATGAAATATTATTTCGAAAATACACTTGCATATTCTCTTCTCGATGTGCAAAGTCTCTGAAGATTGAGTCGAGCACGCAAGTTGCTGTTGGTAATAAGACTTTGTATCTAATGCTTTTGTTTTTCGATAGGTTCTTGTGCAAGATTTTAATTGTGCCTTGCAAGAAAATATTCTTCTTCAGGTATGTTTTTTTTACATTTGTAAGGAAGTTCGAAAATATGCCTTGCTGAACATATGGAATTCTTTTGGAATGAATACCCAAATAATCTTTTATATTGGCGCTATTGTGGTGGTATTGCAGGGTCATATGTATTTATTTGATCATTACATATGCTTTTACTCCAACATTTTTGGATTTGAATCAAAGGTAACATACTGCATTACTTACCTTTTTAGTAATTTATTTAAACCGGATGTTGTGTTCACTTCTGTATGTTCACCCTTTATTTTTAGTTCTATGTTTGTTATAAAAACCCGTACTTATTCTGTTATGCCTTCGTGGGTAGTTAGTTCATAATGAGTTCTTATCGCACCAAGTACTATGACTACTAGATGCTTATGCAGAAAGTTCTGTTCCCTAGTTTGCCGGATTTGTGTCAGCTATAAACTAAGGTTTTTGTTGGTTGTGGCTGTATCATCTTTTGACCCAGAAAATAATCCCTTTTGAAGATGTAACAACAGTACGAAGAGCAAAAACTGCTGGGATCTTTCCTAATGCTATAGAAATAGTTGCTGCTGGTAAAAAGGTCAGGGATGCCTTTTAAGTTATGTACTTTGTGGTATTTGCCATAGTCTTGTAGCTATAGAAAAATGGCGATTATGTTGATTTGTTCCTGTCATTTTCATATTTGGCAGCATTTTTTCGCTTCCTTTTTGTCACGCGACGAAGCTTTTAAGCTCATTGTTGAAGGATGGTCACATAGTGGCAATGCCCCTAAGGAGTTATTAGATCAGCTGGTAATTCTCTATCTTTCAGTTAGTTATTTCAATACGGAAATGCAAACTCGATGCGGACATTCTAGCTTTTCCCATGCCATCTTACACTATTCAAGCATCTTTAGAAGATAATTGTCATTTTAAATAGAACAAGGCTATCAGAAGATTCAGAAACTCTATGCAATTAGCTTGAAAATGAGTGGAACGCTAGTCATACTGAGTAATGACCTCTTTTACATAAGTGAAGATATACATTTCTTATTTATATCATCATATCTTCTGATAACAATATAACACTAGATTATAATGTTCTGTAACCTGGGCTTATAACCTAAGTTCAAAACAAGTTAACTGATAAAGTCATGGCAAGGTACTTATACCTGAATTAAAAACAAGTCAGCATCAAATTCCTCTTCTGTCTCGTTTTATCTTTGGTCTCATTTTGGTTAACATCTTTGTTTTTGCTATATGCTTTTGTAGGATTCTAAATCTGAGAGCAGTTCTCAGATGAATGGTGTTTGTTCTGTTCAGAATGGAAACAGCTCTGATTTCCCAAATAATGACTGTGATTCTGATGAGAGGTAAGTATAGACAAATTCGTAGCATTCTTCTTTCCCCTTAATTTTTTGACATGTATTTAATAGATTTCCATCTGTTTCAGAAACTTGGAGGTGTCTAATCCAGGGGACCCCAAGTCTTCTTTAAATCATATTGATGATGATGTTAGGCCATCTTCTCAGGAAGTTCCTGACACAGGGGGAGAGGAACGAGATGCTTCTTTTGTTGCAGGACCTTCTACTTCTCCGGCTTCCAACTGGAAACAGGAAACCAGAGACGCCCCAGAAAGTAAACCTTCGTTTTAGTTCATTGTCGTCTCATGTCATATCCTTCTTTGGTTAAATTTTGGCTAATGTCGTCGAATGTTTACCAATTAGGAAAAAAAGTTATGGAGTGGAGGGATCAAGAATTAAAAATATCAGATAATTAAAGCTAAAAGCAAGCTGAACTTAAGAGTGGCTGACTGGGTCTGAATTTCATTTGCTCATTGTTTGGATGGAGGGGTTTTAACGGAAATGAGAGAGGGACAAAATCACAAAATCCCTTGTTTGGATACCAAGTTAGGTTGGAGAGAAATGGAGGAATCAATTTTCCCTTAAACAAGCCAAATTAATTTTCTTCCAACTTAGCGAGGATTTGAAAGGAAAACATTGTACCTTCATTCCCCTTCCCCTCCTCTTCCTCCTAGTATCCTATTTAAACAAGGCCCTAGTAGTCACTTGTCAGACAGCTTTGGGCATTAGATTCTGTGCCTCTCCATATTTCATGCTTTCATCAGTTTCATGGCTATGGTTTATTCGATAACATTCAATAGTGTTTCTTTTGCACTGCATGACCCTTACTGACTCTAGGGGTGTCTTATGTGCAGTACCCAAAAGCTATAACAATGCTGGGGAATCCAAGTTTCCGGTAATGTTTTTCATGTATATCTTTAATCTAATAGATTTCCTTCAGATTTTTTACTTTGTCATAATACGCACTGTTATTGTATCGTTACTTTGTCAATTTGTTATACTTATGCCCATGGGTTACAGATCACTGTGGAGGAGTTCTATAATTATTTCTTCTCCGAAGATGCTGTTGGCTTTGTTGAATCCTACCATAAAGCTTGTGGAGATAGAGGTATTGTACCTGGATTGGATACGTGTTACTTTTTCTCTGTCCTGACCTCACTGAAAAAGAAATACTTATCAGAGTGAGGCTTGCTTTTAATATCGGTCATGACACTGAAACACGACCGACTTGTCAAGGTTCTGGAGGATATCCCTACCGTGTTTTGAGGCGGCCTCGGAAGCATTTGTAGGGAAACTACCCCGGAATCAGGCTGTGACGACCGATACCAAGATCAAGTCTCACATTGAGATTTAATACCATGCATCAAGAGCATTTCCCTAGAACTCTTAAGTACTGAGAGGTGGGAAGATGAACAAAGACAATATGGTGTTTTCTTTTTCAGAAAAGAAATTGTGGACTATGTTACTCCGACTTGGTTGGAAGTGTTGAATACGGTTATTTTTCGTGAAATTTTCATTTTTTTTGTTCTAAAATGAAGAGTCGAAGTGTTATGTCGGGACGCTTCCAAGTGTCCCAACACGCGACCAAAGTGAAGTGTCGAAATAACATAGATTGTAGACGTTACTTCATTTAAGTGTTTTCAGACGATGTTAATTATATCTGTTTGTGTGCTCAGATTTTAAGTGTACTTCATGGACACCTTGTGAAAAATTTGGATTTACACGTCAGAAATCTTTTCAGCATCCAATTAAACTCTATTTTGGTATGTTCAATCTTGTTCCATGTATCTCAATGGACACTGTTACGAAGAGCCTTGCCTTAGGTTACTAATTTTGTTGTTGTTTTACTAGGTGCAAAATGTGGCGGCTGCAAGGAGACCCAGAAGTACCAGGTTTACAAGAACAGGTTTGTCTGCATCCTATTTCTTTTCTGCTTTAATATTTACAATTGCAAATGAACACTTTATCTATTGGCCTCTGGTCAATGTTTACTTGCTTATTGGTGAGTTTGGAATTCGGTCAGTGCCGAAGACATGCTTTTTACTTATTCTCTCCGGCCATTAAGAAGAGGGTGAATTATTTCAGAAATTGAATGTCAAAATCCCCTTTTTCGTAATTGAGTATTCCAGGCCGTGTTTCCCATTGTTCTTATTATATTACTAGAGTGTTTTGAGTAGAGTTTCCCATTTATATGGTTCATGGCGTATTGCCTTGTGCCTCTGTTCCTGGAGATGTAAGACCACTTTGTAACACTTGCTTCTTTTACTCAATACCTTTGGCAGCCATCTAGTTATTGAGACATCACAGGAAGTAAGCGATGTGCCTTACGCAGATTATTTCACTGTTGAGGTAAATCTCTTTCTTTGTAAGCTACTTATAAGCTGGTGCATTCACGCTTACTTATCATTAACGGACTTGAAACTTTGGTCTCTCATTTGTACCCTTTTTAATGAAAAACGTTCAACCCACAATTTTGTTCTTCAATGAATTACGGGAAAAAGAACGGTTAAGAGCATGATTTAAAATCGCGATACTGGTTGCAGTAATGGTGTCGCGGAATCGTTCTCCACTCGATTGTCATGTTTATTGGGGTGACATATATTTTTAAAGCTCTGTAGATATTTCATCATCTGTTGTCTATTTCATATCAAGTTAAAAGGTTAAATCTATTTATTTAGATTAATTAATTTGACCAATATTTTATAATATTTTAGTGCTTTTCTTTACAAAGTTTGATTGGTACAAGTTATAACTCGGGCATTTGAAGGTCTTTGCCAGCTGTATCAGGCCGGGTTGGTCGGTACACACATAAATTGGTTGTCTCTGTCGATTTTTTCTTATTTTAAAATTACCCATACTTCTTGGGATATCTTGTATCGACGGCCTTCGATATTGATACATCTCGGGCGATACAAGATCTATCGACCAAGTTTCTAAACGATGATTAAGAAGGAAAAAGAGGCGATGTAATGGAAACGGAAGGAAGAGAAAAGGACAGTCAGTTTCTCTGGTCAGCTACGGAGGTTTGAAGAGAAGGGAAGAAGAAATAATCATGAAAGTGATGGGACTTGAATTAGAGAGAAGAAGGTTTTACTTCCAAATCTCTCTGTTTGATGAGAAATTGATTTAGGAAGGATGGAGGGAATAGGGTTCCCAAATTAACGTTTTTGGATCAGGTCACTTCCTTTTCACTTGTTTTTTTTCCTCGCCACAAATAAAGAGCTGCTCCAGACCATGGACTTTCTTGACAAAGTTACCAAAACTCAAAAGAAATGGGTGACACTGGTTGGGCCTATTAGGGGAGCCCATTAAGCTTTTATCTGGTCTTCTGGAGTTGTGCACTTCATCATGAACTGTGAATTATTTGGCATTCCCTGATTCCGTTGATAAGAGATCACAGGCAGTGATTTTATGTGTTGAGAAGGTTTTGTCCATAGTTTGAGATGTCTATCTTCATAGTTTATTATGTAGTAGAGGGTGTTTCTAATTTTCAGCCCTCTGTTTGGGAAGATTGACTTCTTGACTCCCTCTCCCTTGTACAAGTGGTTGACATTCCTGGGTACCTTTCTTACTCCATGTTTATTCACCTAACAAAAAAGGAAGAAGGCCGTCGGAGTTAAGGCATACAAAATACACGACGTCGCAACATTCTAAAAGGTGTCATTTATGTTGGGAATAGATTCAATGTATATGAATGATTAGATAGATCCTTTTGAGACTTCTACCTTTAGCGCTCAGATATCAGGATGTCTCACAAGCAAGAGTAATCAATTGTGTACATTTTTCTGTAGTTTAGAGAACCCAGCGTCTTTCAAGGACAACTGTTTAGCCTCTAGTCTTCTGAGATAATATTGCTTTGTGGTCTTTCTAACAAAGGATGCAAAAAAAGCCACTGATCCACGATTATGCTGATACTAACGAGTTTTGAGCTCACATGTGAATTGCTATTTGAGGGGTTTGATGAATACTTGGGATAGCATACGAGTTAGTGCGGTCTAGAACTTTTACATGTATACACCATCCTTTGAGAGGTTACAGAAGTTAGTGAAAGCTTTGGAAAAATGATGTTTTGTGTCAATATAATTTTCTTTCCCTTACATAGAATACCAGGATGTTTGGGATTTTTTTCTGCTATGGATTTTTATTTAACCTGCAACCTGCTGTTGGCACCCTGCCAGGGAATCTGGGATGTGCAGAAAGACGATAATGAATCAAAAGGGTGCATTTTGCGAGTCTATGTGAGTGTGGCTTTTTCAAAGAGAACAATTTGGAAAGGTACATTCTGTAACATGTTTTTCTGTGTTTGTTGTTAGCTGTTTGAAGGCATTAGTTTGAGAAGTGTTATAAAGTAGTTCATTTCTTAGTCAAATCTATAGGAAAATGTCCCCATAAAGTTGTGCCTTCTTTTATTTTCTTGCTGTTCTGATTTTGTCGCATTTGCTTTCTTTGTTCCTTCTTATTCTCCTTCTTCTCATAATCCCATTGTTTCTGACCATAGATATACTATCTTAAGTTTTATTTTTTGTGACCTAGTAATTTAACCACGTTAATGGTGTCGGAGAGGGCACAATGGAGGGAAATGATACATGTGGATTTTTTAGTACCTGATATTTTTTTTTTGAATTATTTAGTGTTTCTTTAATTTTTAAAAAATTTACAAAAACTGTTTTTATCTTTATTCTCGATTTAAATTTTAAGTTTTTATAAAAGAAATCCGGGCTTCAATTTTAAAACCTATAAGTTTAACTTGACTTTTGTATTATGTTTTACTCCCCATTTTTTTTCCCTTCTTTTCCTTTTCTATATTTTCACGTTTTGAGTGTGCGACCACCCATGGACGGTTCTAAAGGATGATTCATGTCAGCCGACCCCAATCTTTTTTGGATTAAGGCTCTGATGTTGTTGTTGTTGTTGTTTAGCACTACCAAAACTCATTTTCCGTCAAAAAAAGTCAATTTTCCGTCCTTGTTTGACGGAACTTTGTGAATGAAATGAGGGTGCCGTGTTTTTCTTCCCTCCATTGTCATTTCCCTTCAACTTTTGTTGCATAGACCTATTTTATTTATCATATACTCTCCTCTACCCATTCATAATTATATCTCAATCCTCAACTTTGTTCTCAGTCTTATTTTTGTTCCCTCTCCTCTTTATGTTCTTTTCCTGCGCAATACCAATATCATTACATTGGAGTTTTAGGAAATAAAAAATGCAATCTTGGTTATTTTAGAGCCAGTGGATGGAACATTCTACCTCCAAATTTGGCTTGAATTTTATCAGATTAATAACTGGTTCATAAGTAAAATAACAAGAGAATTATGGAAGAAAGGACCGGAGAAGATCTTACAAAAAAAGAAATGACTGAAGTGAAAAATGAATGTGAAAGGGAGAAAATGGCTAGGCTTTATAGGAAATTGGAGGGAAATGAGGATGGGGAGTAAAAAGAAGGGGGTGAAATCAGCTTGCCTTCATAAAATCATGTGCTAGTCATTGGCAGAAAGCTTTTTTTTTCTTCCCCGGAAATGTCTTAGGGTAGTGTTCGACAATCGTGGTTAAATAGTAGGTAGCGTTTGACAAAAAGATAAAATTTCAAAATGGGTAAATATTAGGTAGTGTCTAAAAAAAACTCTTGTATGATAGTCCTAAACTCCTAACTAATTTCAAAGAGGCATGTTTTTCCATATTTCCAATGGAGCCAAAGACTCATTACTCTTTGGTTATGGATTATAATGGAATAAATCAAAATGGCTCACTAAAGTGGCTGCTCTTCTTTCTTTTGTGAAGTAGCGGTCCTTCGATGCAGTTCTCGACGCAATTTTCATCTTGGGTCATTCGGAAACAGCCTCTTTGTGTTGCTAACACAAGGGTAAGGCTGCGTACATCCGACCCCCCTTACCCTGCAATTTGCGGGAGCCATTGAGGCACTAGGGTAATGTTTTTGTTGTTGTTGTCAATATTTAGGCATGTTGCACCCAAAATGCATGTTTATAGTATTACGGGAGCCTGAGTACTTCAAGTAGATCTGCTGATGCTAATATACTTCCTCTTGCTTGGGTTTTGTTGTAGACTTTCTTTCTGTGACTTTATATCTTGACCCTTATAAGTGCTAACTTGTTTTTTTCTTTTGTGTGTTCAACATAGGTAAGATCGAGCAATCAACCATGGAAGAGTGTCGAGAAACATATTCAACTTGGATAGACCTTGTAATTTATCTTTCATCATGTTATGCGTTTGCCTCTATTTTATTTGGAGTTCCTCAGAGTTTGATAGTCAGTGAAGAATCCATGTATAATTTTTCTTTCAGGCACATAAACTCCTGACGCAGAAGAATATTGAGAAGAGAGAAGGTAATATTTCAAACATGGAGTTCTGGAGAACTTTCAGCATCACCCACTTCATTGCTCATAATTTAGTGATCAAATGATTATGATTGGGTTGACGATAATGTCCTCTTTTGTGGGGTCTACAGGTAACATGGTTAAGGCTGATCAAACAGAACAGAGAAACACCAAAACAACCGGAGACCATGCAGAAAGATCTCATGTCAGTTCTGAGACTAGGATTATAACTGAAACTGTATCGAACACTTTTGGGAATCATGAAAGAACTGGAAAACTTTTGCAAGGGAGCCTACTTCACGCTACGACGATCACATCTACTGTGAAAACTTTTGCCATTAAACTTGGCTCATTTCTAAGGAGTCGAGGCAACCTTCAACAGTTTTTGGTGATCACATTCTCAGTTATCCTCCTTCTAATGCAGGTGTGTCTTTTATCATTAACGTCACATTTGCCCTATCTTCAAATAATGTCTTTCACTGTGAAAATTTAATGCAGTGGTCAGATCTGTGTAGCAGTTTAATTGTCTGACTTCTGCAAATTTTTGTGCTCAATAATTAAAAAATAAAATTGGTAATGTAGATGCAGTAGTTGTATATTTACTGCAAATCATTCGAGTCTCATTCGTTTGGGATGACTGAAAATGACTGCGTACTTTACTCCACAAAGGCTTGGGGTGTATTAAATCACCAATGTTTCAGACACTCTAAGCTAGACAACCACCACCTCAGTGGCTCTCCCAAGTCCCAAATGGCATAGCGTTACATGATTAACATAAGAGTTTATATCCGGATGGCCCAAATGAAAATTTGCATCAAGAACTACACTAATTGATTGCTACTTCACAATGAAAAAAGAAAAAAAATGCACTACGAGTTTAGTGACCATTTTCTTCATTTTATTATAATGATGAACGAAAGAATAGCAAATGAAATGCAGGGTTCATGCTTTAACTCAAAATGCTCAATCTAGTCTAAAAATAATACCACGGTCTTGACATTTTCCCTTCTAACTGCAGCTCAGTATAGTTGTGCTATTAAGTAGACCACAACAARTMTATGTAATTCCTCAAGCAGATCACTTCAGTTCGGTGAGTCATGCAAGTGKCCAKAGAACTGCTGAAACTGTGGCTTGGATGGAAAAACGAGTTCATCTSCTCAAGGACGAGATGCTTGTGGTTGAAGGTCAGCTTGAAAGGATGAGACACGAACATATTATGTTGAAAGCACAACTAAAGGACTTGGAACGTTTAACACATGCAGATGCATCACATGATCACAGTAATTCTCAGTAAATATTTGTTATCAGTACTCTTATAATCATAAGTGTGTATAGTTAAATTGTTGTTTAAGTTTAAATCCTATTTGATGACGGGTTCTCAGCCCATCGCCATATGAAGGATCTTAGATGGACTGGTTTCCAATGGTTGGAAGTGAAAGAGATCCGTCCCAGAATACACCATTACACTATTCGTATAGAGGACGATGGCTTATTTTTCCGGGTGCACGATTCTTATCTGATAACTGTAGAGTGTAGATATAATGTAATATATGAGGCTCAACTAAGTAAAATTTATAGCAGTTGTGTGTCAAGGGTAACTCACCCATATATCTCTAAATGTGTACAATTGCTTCCCAAATTCGTTATTTCGATTTGACTCTGGTGTTCATTAACTTTGACTCATTTATCGAAACAGGTTACTTTTATAATGTCAAAAAATTGTAATTATTGAAAAAATATCGGTCAACTTTAACACTGTTGACCATCAAAATAAAATTAATTAAGTTGATAAAAATGGGATGTAGCTCTATAGTAGTGACAATGACATTTTGACATTACATATGGGCGCCTGGTTGATCAGGGAAGGTATGACGACGTTGTATGGTATGATCACGTTCCAGGTAAAGCATGAATAGTCTACTCGCATGAGTAGCTACTAGTAGACGTGACAAAACCAACTCGACCCCAAAAGCTTGACCCAAGACTCAAAATTGAACTGAGTTGCAAAATCCAAATATGACCCGACACTCAAATTGGCACGATCCCCTCAAATTTCAAACAAGCTTTTGCCAGAGTTGTAGTTTACCTGATCTAAAATACTCGACTTAGTGATAATCCGATCTAAAATGACCAGAATGCCTCGAAATAGTTAATTTAAAATTACATTCACTAAAATCTGTACTAAAAGAAGAGTTCAAATGCGGCTCTCTCAAATACTCCCTCCTATCCGTTTAAAAGTACCCGTTTGATTTTTAACGGAATACATGACAACACTTTAAATGTGTTTTTTTCCATTTATATTACCTCAAGGAGTTGACTTATTATAATAGATCTTTTATTCTTTGTCAATAGAATAAAGTTTATGTCAAAAAATGTTATGGATTTATTTGTCACATGTGCGTGTAATCTACTTTTATATAAAAATAGACTTGATCGGACCCTCCCATGTGGATTGAAACCAAATTGAATTCTTTTAATTTCATATCTCAGTCCTTAGTTTTATGAAGTTTCGGTAAATTTTAGGACCGAATATACGAAATTTAATATTTTACAAGACTAATTATTATAATTTTATGAATCAATTGAGTAATTTACATACATCAATCCTAATTCCTACACAACACATGTTATCCTTTATATATAAAAGCTAAACGTTATTCTTAGATATCTGTGATTACTTCTCAATAGAAATTATCAATGTACTTGTCCCAGGTTTCTTTTAGTAGCAACAATAAAAAAAGGTTATGTTCTTTTATGGACATGATTTACCCAAACATGAAAGATTCGTCTGAGAATAAAATGAGATTTGTTTTCATTTTTTTAGAGGAAAGGTAAGGTAAGGAAAAGTTATGCAAAAGAGTACATGAAAGAGTAAATCTCGTACATTAAAGAGCAATGACAATAAAAAATAATGGGTATTCAAGCTAGGWTGTTATTACTAGTTTTGCACAAATTCTCATTTTAGACGGAAGGATTCGTCTGAAATGTGAAGATGAGTC
>VHZZ01003787.1:56184-71563 GCA_009801015.1 Silene noctiflora
AAGTACGGTGGGTATGTCTAGCAAACTAAAGACTAGGTCCAAGGTACAATACTAGCTAGCCCACACGTCTTCCAACCCAAGATAAGCTTCCACGAACCTGTCATTCATGTAAACATGAACGCCACAGTCAGTGGGGAGTAACTCAAGGCTCGCCCAGCCACATTACATCGAAATAAATATAAGTAAGCACTTTAAACATATAAAGCATACATTATAGTCACGATCGCATATGATAAGATAGGTGAACTATAGCATGTGAAATCAACAAGGATCAAAGGCATATGAAACATTCATATATGATAATCCGACCAAAACTTTACAAATAAAGTCACGACTATAAACCATTATAGATGTCACATAACATGGATAGCAAAAGGTCAACAACGCAGCACAAATGAGTGAAAACCGTAGCCATTATTTGGAGATCCTTTAGCAAACAATGCATGGGACGTGGCTACTAACGTCACATGCGTACTTATGGCGTTTATCTCACCATAAATACGGATGGGAACATCAATCCCGGCAATCATATCGCAACTAAAGGTTTGCATCTCACCTTTAGTGTCCGATAGTATCAAGGCAAACATAACCATACGGGTGTCCGGCTCAGAGGCTATCTTTAAAACATATCCAAGACACCACGCATAATCATACAAGTGTTCGGCTCAGAGGTTACCTTTAAAACATGTCCAAGACCCAAACATATGAACATGAGTACGCATTCCTAGGTAAATATTGTCCCTACAAAACACCATACAAGACTCTAAACAACACTTAGACATTAACACAACCCTTGGTAGGATGACTAGCTAGGTACGTCCTAGCCTAAGACCTGGTTCCAGACTCTCGGAAGGTAAACTCCTTATCCAATTAGACATGCGGTACACTTGTCCGCACCCAAGACTCGATAATCACAATTCGAGCACCAAAATCGCTTAACTTACAAAAGTGGCGGAAGATCTAAGGTAGAAGTCAAGCATAGAGGTAGATATATGACAAATCCTTACGGATACGACTCCAACAAACGGTAACATGCGAGGACTCATATACGATCAATATATGACATTTCATATGAATATTACGTAAACATTTCATACATACATCATTCATAAAACATATGAGTGAATAAGAGAAGGAAATAAAGGAGCAGGGGCTCCTAGCCGGTCCAAGGAACCGGCCGCCGGCCCACCGGCCGGGCACAAGGCCACAAACAGAATGGTGCAAAAGAGGATCAGAAAGTTCCCAGCCGGTAGTGGCACCGGCTGCCTGCCCATCGGCTGGGTCAACAAACATTCCCAGCCGGCAGTGGCACCGGCTGCCGGCCCACCGGCTGGGTCAACAAGCAATACACCAAACACACTACAGGGGGTCTCCTGGCCGGTTGACCGGCTGCCGGTCCCCCGACTGGGACAACAGCTCAAAGAAATTCATTCAGAACTTACAGAAACTCTCCAGCCGGCAGTGGCAACGGCTGCCGGCCCACCGACTGGGACACACCAACTTATAAAATTCCCAAATATGATACAAGAGGTCCCCAGCCGGTCAGTGGACTGGCAGCCAACCCACCGACTGCGAGTACCTGAACACGATTTTCAGCCTAAAAACCATACAACATGATTTCAACATGGATTTCTACCATACTTATGCGACAGAAACACGTATGGAGCGTAAAACAGCATGTAGTATACTCTAACAACCTTCATACTCAAATTTGATAATCAAATCATCACAATTTCATGACTTTTGAGACACTAAGCATTAAACAAGTGAAGTAATGCATAATTACCAAATAAAACACGAAACCAACTTATTCATTCACCATCCTCATAAATTAAACATGCAAATTCATAACCAAAACATGATATACACCAAAGCATGCAACTTTATCTCTTTCTAACACATGAACACCGAAATTAAGCACATATAAACACAAAATCGAAAGTAATGTCGAGTAACCTATCACCGTTACCTTTTTCTTCCTTAGTCTTCAAGAGAGTTTTCAATAATATAGTTACTTTCCTCCGGGTCTTCCAAATCTTCACCTAAATACAAAATAAGACTAGTTAATTAAAGAATTCACCCTCTAAACGAAGGTTAGGGTTTCGAAATTCTGAAGAAAGGGGGGAAAGCGTTGCCTTTCTTACTTTGGAAGAAGGAGAACGAAATAAGGAAGAGTTTGGCGCGAAAATCACTTGATTTGGTTAAGAATTGAAGAAGTTATGATGGTTTGAAGGTTGAGGCAAAATGGTGTAACAATGGTGTTTTAATGTGAGTGGAGTTTGCTGAGAAAAAGAAGGGGAAGGAGGGAGTGTATGAGGGTTTTGTGTAAAAATGATGATATAAGGGTCCATTTCAAGTCTAGTCCCAAAACAACCCTAAATGAGTCGGAAACATTTTAAAATACGTCTTAAGGCTACTATACACTCAAGACAGACAATAATATTATATTTATAAATTTTACGCTCAAAAATATATTTTTGCCCAAAAATAAAATTTATATATAATTTGTTTTAATTAAATTATTAAATTACTTTTAAGACCGTAAATGAAAATTGCGGGTGTTACAATGCAAGCTTGTTCAAACCATTCATCGGTTTCATGCCTTTCAAATCGGTAACGGCCCATGACGTGCTTTGTCAACACAAAGTTCCGTGGGAGAAGTACCACCACCTCAAACATTACCAAAGCGCGGGTGCGCGCGGCGCGGGTGGCCCATGTCCACAGTTTGGCGACTCCGGTTGGGACGATACACTTAGACTAAGTCTAATGTTACCCAAGGTGAAACTTGAACAAAGTTAGGGATAGTTTGTATGAGACAGTCATTATTTTTCATTACTTGACCTTCTTAGGTCATTTAAGTGGGCTTTCTTAGGCTGTTAACCAACCCGTTCGACCAATTGTCCCGTCTCGATGGTGCAAATTCTTATTTGTCTCCTAGTAGATGGATAGCAGTTGACGTCAAACACACGACGATGCTTACTCATGTTTGTATCAACAGCTTTCACTACTCGAGGAAATGGAACTAAGAACCAACCTTACTCATGTTTGGTCCGAACTTCTCCACAGACCAGGGTTTGATAGCTTGGTATGGTAACCCACCCTTCTAAATCAAAACCCTTACTAGCACTCAGCATACCGTTATAATGCCTGTTCGTATACATGTTATGTGTTTTCCGAGTCTTTTACAGTCTTAATATCATATTCGTAAACCAAATAATGTCAAATTTTCTATGAAATCTTTTTTTTTCTTTGCAAAAAATAATAAAAGGCGAAGCTTTTGCAACTTAAAATTGCATTTTCAAAATTCCAATTTTCAAAAACCTTTTTCAAAATGTAGATATGCAAATTCAAATGGGCTTAAACGTTCGAATCGAGTCATGTCCTAGTCAAAACTCCGTCGGATTATATACCCGTCTTCCCTTTATATTTTGGGTCGTCAAATTCGAGTCGAGTCCAAAAACGTTACGCCGTCATTTTGGACCCCCTACACCGAGCTATTCCAAAATCAGTCTCTCGAATTATCCTAACATCACATTTGAGTACACACATACCCAAACCGCGATTCAAGTTGTTAAAATACGTGTCTTGGTCCCAATGGCGTCGCTACTTTATTAAGGTAATTTGTCTAAGGGTCACTCCATCAAAGTCAACACTCGAGTCTAAAGTCAAAATTAAAATCAAACACCGTGTGTTCAAACACGAGAAGTTGCTCACGACGTTTCAAGAACTCACCATCAAGTCTAGTCATCGTGTCTTGTCCTCATACGTGTTCCTTCGTGTACCACCTGGTTTGTTGCCCTATTTTGCGTGATCCCCTGTTAAATCGAATTGTAACGCGCATCATTTCTGTCGAGTAGGCATCCTTCAAGTTCCACCAGTCAGCAAAGTCACGAAGCATCTCAAGCCACAATCACCGTATCTCTTCAAGACGTTTATACCATGATTCTACGCCTTCAAGCTACAGTAGAAAATTTGAGCATTCGCATCCTGACCCTTGAAAATGGGATGGTGAAGAAGAACATGCCATCTCGGGAAACCACTAGTCTAGGCCAGCCAAAGCCTACGTCTTGCAATAACCATTATTATAGGAAACCGAACACTATCGAAAGAAAACCTGGGAGACATCACAGGATACTCTCTCATCTGGGCATGTCTTATGCCGATTCTCTGAAGAGACTCTCTGCCCAAGGCAAGCTACATCCAATAGGTACGATATCGAAGAGTGTTTTCTTTTGAAACACACCATCCAAGACATGATTGAAGATGGGAAGCTTCCAGTGCCACCTTCTGTCGGGCAACTCAAGAAGGTCGGCCCTCTTGGGTCTAGCATCGTTAAACATGGCCAAGAATAATCCCTAGACTCTTCAAACCTCCTCGCTCCTCGTGACGATGGAGAGATMAATGTGCTTGAGGAAGATGATATCCAGAGCGGAATGCTCATGCTTTCTGTCGCCATCAACAATAAGTTTTCCAAGTTAGAAGTAGCTATYGACAGTATAAACACTCAAATTTTCAACATGGAGAATAAGTTCGCCACATTGGAAATGGGTACGATGATTGATGCCCAACTTCTCATACAGAAAAGTGTTCAAGAAATCCCTCAAACGGACAATCTCGAGGAGAAGGCGATAGTAAATAGTTCTTCTTACGCTGCACATATTTCTTATCCAAAGACCAAAAAGAACAAAGGTAACCTCATCGAGCCTTCGTTAAAGAATCTAAACAACCCTCCAAGGTCGTTCACCAATCTAGGCATACCTTATGCTTTAGCTTTGAAAAGATTATCCACTCTAGGTCTCCAACAACCTATTGGTCCAACCCCTGATCCTGATGCAGAAAAGAAGTCCAAGTTTTGGGATGGCAATTCATATTGTCAATATTATAGGGCATGGGGCATGACACCGAGTGTTGCTACAAACTAAAACATATCATCCAAGATAATATTGAAAGTGGTGAGTTTCATGTATCGATCTTCACTCAAATTGACAACAAAGGTGATAGAGCTCATCTCTTGGAAGCTCCACCCAGAAGGCCGGGACGGGCTCCTAGAGCATTCTCCGACCTTGGCATTACTTATGCAGCAGCGCTACAAATGTTAGTATCACAAAGCAAATTACATGTGTTCGGTCCAACTCCAGACCCTGAAAATATACTGCCTAGATGGAACAGTAACACATATTGCCAATACCATTGTGGTAGGGGACATGCTACAGAAGCATGATTTTGTTTGAAGCATAAGATCCAAGATATGATTGAAAGTGGGGAACTGCCCCTCTCAACCTTTTACCCACAAGGCAGCTTAGGCAATCCTCATGGATATGCCACTTATCAGGAAACTCTTCTTGACTGTTATCCTTCTAGTGTTCCCAACAACGAGGATAAGGTGCTCAAATGGATGAATGCTCAAAACCGAATGTCGAAGCCGGTTGCTGGAAGAGAGAATGTTTAAGAATGGGCCGATGATTACGAGTCTGGATCTAATATCGAGTTAGATTTCGAGTCTACATCCGAGTCTTAGTATTTCTTTCCCATATTTTATTCTAGTATCTGTTCTTTGTTCCATTTCCTAGTGACAACATGTGGGCTGTCCCACGAGTCACGTTCTCTCAAGTCTATGTTATATAAATTTATCATTTCAATGATAGTACAATTTTCAATCCACATATCATTCTATCTTTTGCTTACCATTTCCTATGACAACAAGAGTGGGTTTGAGACATTTTAAAACAACCAAACATGCCAAGTCAACGTGAGTATACTTAAGTGACGTTTCATTTTGAGTGGTGTAAGATCCGAAACTCCGGTGTCCATTTTCTTTACCTATTTCATGTCTGGCAATAGAAACCTTGATATAACCTAGTTTAGGACAAGCATATCTCAAGAGATTTTAGGATGAATCTAGACCATCTCCCTTATTAATGATCCATGACAGAAGGCAAGCCCATTCCCCACAATACACAACCTGTTTACTAAAGACCGACCCATACCACGCAAAAGGTGTTAGTCTGACCCAAATACATGGTAGCAAGTCATAATCAAATTCAAAGGCAGATCCAAAAGCCAAGAGCCATAAAAAAGGCTCAATGAAGCAAAGTCAATGCCAATATCAAAAGATAAAGTCCAAAGCAAACCAAAGGGATAGAGCCCAAAACTAAGCGAGATAGATTCCGAACAAATAATCTGTGTCCAATCAAGAAATCAATTGCCGAATCCTGAAATCAAATACCAAAGTCTAAAGAAAAATCCCCAAACCAGATGTTAATAGTCAACGACAGAACTTGAAACTGAAGATGCCAGAGTGTCAACTAGTGATAAGGGTAAAGTCGTGTCCCCTAAATCAAAGTAAACCTAACTTATACTAACAAAATAGCTAGTGGTAAGACAAGTATCGAATCTACAAGGAGGCGGTAATTATTCAGTTTACTAATATTAAAATTGTCTTGAAGTAACAGTTTCTTGAAGATTTGGTTTGTTTGATATTTATAAACTAATTGCGATGTAAAATAAAGTTGTGAACAAATATAATTGAAAGGTCTAAGGATCAGGTTCAGTGGGTCAATCATTCGGGGATACAATTTAATTAATTATAAAGTCAATCAAATTACCTAAGGTCACAAGATCGGTTGATTCAATTATGCCCTTTAGATTCAGTTTAACATGCAATCRCTATAATTAAACTTTACCTATCTGATTATCCAACCTATATTAATTCTAACCCGGTCGGTGAAATTATTAAACTGCTACACTAATTAACGATTTAGGCCTAAATCAATTAACTAGAAAAACAACAATAATCAAACGATAATTCATACGATAATGTTTACAATTAAAACAATTAGTTCCCTTTTAACTAACCCAGATCCCCATTCACTCTAGATAGGAAGTTAGCTACTCATACTAGAACAATTAACAACAATAAGATGGATGAAGGATATGATTAAAAATAACAAGGATGAATAACAATTGAATGATTAATAATTAAGGAAAGATTAACAATAGTACCGTAATAATGAAGAACAAACATGTGAATCTGAGAAAAATAAAGTAGCTAACTAATAACTAGAGTTTTTGGGGTTCTGAAATTAATAAAAGCGTAACCTAATAACATAAAACGAGCTTAGTATATATATTACAAATTAGATGAGGAAATGTCGAAAATGTCCTCAACGAACTAGGATACTCGATCGAGTATAGTATACTCGATCGAGTACAGGTCCACTAGATCGAGTATAAGCCAACTCGATCGAGTATGAACACTCCTCAGCTTCCTTTCGTACAATCTTCACTTCTCATCTTCCACTCTTATAGATTCCCGTGCCATGATTCGTATATTTCGTCTTGCCAACTCCGCAGTATTCCACTTTACCCATAAATGCGTCATTCCTGCATTTAAACACCAAATGACGACAGTATCGACAATCTAATATAAATGGCATATCAATGATGTAACTAGCACGGAAATCACATCAAAAATGACTAAAAGGGAGTTATAAAAGTATATATAAATATTATTCATCAAACTCCCCCAAACCAACTCTTTGCTTGTCCCTAAGCAAAGTAAACACACAATACAAAATAGCAATTATACAAATGGTAAATGAATAACTCAGAGCTAATGTTAATGCACATACAAATCCCAAGCTACCCATATCTATAACAAATTCGTGACCAAAATTGTGCCAATAAAACAAATTTAAAGGCACGGGTAAAAGAAAAACGCAGCTCATCTCAAGGTGTAACATGATACCGTAACTCAGCCAAATACCTTTCAACCTTGCAAGATAAATTAGTCGGATTCTCGCGGATTCGCTCATGCACTCATAAAAGGTGAGTTTTATGTAAAATAGAAAGAAATAGAACACTCACTCAACTTATGAAACATGCATGATAGAAACTTCCCCAACTAATATGCATTCATAAAATAGACAAAAGTACATGTATCAAGTACAATAAGGGTGGCAAATGGGTAACGGGTAGAAAAGGTTTGTGCCAAGGGACGTTATGGATATGTGAGGCTAAGACGGTAGTCGCAGCTACATACTAACCAAAACCAATTCTACAATATAAGCATAAATAATCCCAACTAGAGAAATAATCTCAACTTTGATAACACATGGGAGACAATGAACAACTCCCCAATAATGCATTAGACTCTAGTAAATTCCCTTATAACCCCTTAGCAATGACAATGAAGCAAACAATTTTCTTTTCTTTTCTTTTTTTTTTTTTCATTTTCACGTTTTTTCTCTTTTTTTTTGAATGCTTCATACTTCTTCTTTTTCCAACATAAAAGATTAACACAATTGCTGCAAAAATCCCACTTGATAATAAAAGTCCCATTCCCAACCAAAGTAGCAAAAATAGAAGAGAAATTCACGCAACTACGAGTGTCCCGATAAGGTAGGCAAATTCTGGATTGTAGCTATTAGATGGGATATAAAATGGCTATAAGGTTCAAACGGGCTAACAAAAATGAAATGTATGGCTTATTTGAATGGTAAGAATTGCCTATGCACATGTACTTAGTCAATGAACACAATAAAAGCATCAAGAAATTAATTTCACACTTATGCAGTTTGATATTACACATTCCACAAGGAGAACCACACTCAAGCGTAATTGACAAGTAGACCAGTTTATTGATGTTCCTGGCCTAGGAAGTTCTATAGACCTCAGAAATTTAAGTGGCTTACCAACATAATTTTGTCAAATTTACTTAGCATAAGGCATATTATTACGATCAAGACTTGAGATATGAGCTTTGCTTTCATAAATAGCAGGCCAAACAATGTACATGGATAACTGTGTTGGGATTTAAATGCAAAAACAATGCAAATTATCATCATTGCTACTCAATTCACCAAGACTCAACCTAAAATAGAGGAAAACATGTTTTTGGATTTTTGAAAGTTTTTAATTTTTATGAATTTTTTTTGATTTTAAAAAGGCGCACAACATATATAAAGCACACAACTGAATGAAATAATCCCCCAAACCTAAATGTCACATTGTCCTCATTGTGACCTTATCAGCACAGCAATCACAATAAACCAACATCAGCAGCAACCTAAGGAGGACACTACTAATAAAGGGGGGGGGGGGGGGGGGGACTATTGAAAGAAAATACAATATGAAATAAATACAAGGATATAAACTATCGTCAGTAAGGTAGAAGCTCCCCCAAACCAGCTAGAAAGTGGAGGGAAAATAGTGACCAACTGTCACTACTGCTCAGCATCATCATCAAAAGTCTCATCATACTCATCCACCTCCCTCAGCAAATCCTCCAACTCAGGNAAATAGTGACCAACTGTCACTACTGCTCAGCATCATCATCAAAAGTCTCATCATACTCATCCACCTCCCTCAGCAAATCCTCCAACTCAGGCTCATGAGCACGTCGATCACGACCTCCACGTCGACCACCTCGTTGACCACGACCTCCACGTCGAACTCCGCCTCCATTGCTTGAGGTCCCAGCACCAAACCGACCTCCCTTTGATGTAGAAGCTCCAAACTGATCCCCAAAGCCACCAACCGACATATCCGGCCGAATAGGGGTGTAAAATGGTCGGGCAAGAACTCCAAACTCAGTGTTATAAGGGTTAGCAGAAAAAGCATCGGGTGTCGTGCCATAAAGATGAAACACACGGCTATCGTCACCAGGACGAGTGTAGTAACTCGGTCGAGCTCCAGAGTACAACTGACCCGCATAAAGGCTCATCGTATCCAAGTGCTCCCACAACCGCTGAGTAGCCAAGGCTTAGTTAATGCCTTCATGAACTCGAACATCTCTAGCCACATCATGATTGAAATGAAACCCAGGAGGCATATAAGGTGGAAAGGAAGGAGCAGCAGGACGAGGCTGAAACGAAGCAGGAGGATGTGAGGGAGCATGGCGGCAATGTCGACGCTGCCCTGTAGTACCCGGAGCACCCGAAGAGGCTACGGTAGGTAAAGGTCCCAAGAGCTCTTCAGGGATCAAGTAAGTCAACGGGAGAGGGCGAATATGAGACTTATCTTCCTCCAAAGCAGAAATAGGAGGCAAGTGATCATTAGGCAGCCGCATGTACAATTCATCCTTCACTCTCCAGTAATATTCAGTCCCACCAATGATAGTCAGAAAATGGATCCCATACCGCAAACAATCATCATCCACCCGCGGCTCCCACTTAGTCATTGGCTCATAAGGAGCCTTTCATCAAAACAAGCCAACCTACGAGCCAATTTAGTGACAATGCCTCCACACTCAAGAGAAGCTCTAGGACCTATCATACGATGTAAGGCAGAAGCAATGATAGTAGGAGGACTAAACTGAAAGAGGGCCTCCTGAAAGAGGTTCAAATAGCTAGCACACAAGAGGACTTCCATAGAATGTACTTTGCTTTTATCATAACGACCATATAAAAGGAAGCTCATCATCCTCATAAACAGCTTTAAGCAAACATGTTGGACATCACTTAGGGCCACGACACTAACATCCACATCAGTATACCCGTAAACAAGGGAAAGAAACGGGTAGCAGACACCTCCTCAGGAACCACATAATAGTCATCGGCCGTGTGGGGGTCACAATCTAAGTATCCAGCAAGTTCATCATAGGTTGAACGATACTCATTATTAAGTAATCGAAAAGTAACCGTATGACAAATTTTGTCATAATGATTAGAACTTAAAAATTCAAAAGTTAAAGGGCGATAAGAGAGCTCATGAATCTCAAACAGACCATATAAGCCAATCTCATTAAACATATCTTCCATAATCGACTCAATCTTAAGGGTACGTAAGATAGAACGATCAACACACCAAGTTGGCTCAATTCTTTCCCCCGAAAATCGCTCAAATTTCTTCTTTTGAGCCTCATCCCGAAATACAATGAAGGGGTATTCTGCTTCTTCCTCATCGTCGGCCTCCGCGACATCCTCATCTTCCTCTTCCTCGGGAGACTCCACAATAGGTTGACGGATGAGATCCCGCCTCCCTCTAGGTCTTTTGTTGCGTTGTTCCGAGCTAGACACGCCTACAAATGTCATTAACAACATTACAAACCAATTTTAATGGCAACATAATTCACTTTTTAAAACAAAGAGAGTCGAAAAATTCGATTTTTAGAGTCGAAAATCTCACATACACTATGTAAATGGCAAGAAAATTGCAATTATATGACAAATAATGAAAATTCCTAGTAAATAAACACAATTACCAACTAATTTAATGTTACATTAAATCCCAAAATTATAAACCCTAATTCTGAAATTTTCGATATTAGGCCTTTAATTCAACAATTAATGGGTTAAACAACAAGGAAATAGTAATTGCATATGGGCTATAGAAGATTCAAGGAAAAAACACAAGAAGCAAGCAACAATGGAGTAATTTTCGGAACATAAGGATGAACAAGTTGAAAACTTACTTGAAAGATTGGAGCAAAATAGCACACAAATAAGCACAAAAGAGTGAATAAAGTTGCAAGAAATAAACTTAGCACAAATTAAATTGATTTTTGATGATGATATGAAGGAATTAGAGGGAGGGGAGTAGTAGATTTAGGGAGTAAAGAGTAAGAAGGGGACGAAATAATGAAAGAATGAAGAAAGAAAAGTTGGAAAATAGAGTGAAGAGGAAATGCGGAACCGAGTTCAGGGTGAATACTCGATTGAGTATACCCAAACTCGATCGAGTATTCAGTTTCCAGAAACCTCAACTCTCAGCATTTGAATATAAATTAATTAACAAAGTTCCTCGATCGAGTAACAGAAAACTCGATCGAGTATCTATAGTAGTTCGTCCTTTTCTCCAACACATCAACCTTCGCCACATATTACGTCTTTTCTGCACAAATTCTCCACAAATATGTTAAATTCTCTCCCTCACCTCACTCAAAAACACATTAATGAAATTGAAATAACGAAATTAAATGCAATTAAAGTCCTAAATTACATAAATATTACAAGGAAAGATTCGGGCTGCCTCCCAAGCGCTGATTTAAGCGGTCCCGCTCAACCGTATTATCTCATCAGTGAGAGGAATCAATAGTGAAGAGGTCAACAGCCTATAACACTCCAACATAGGCACCTTCATAGTACACTTTCAAGCGTTGCCCATTGACTTTCAAAGTTTCACCATTGTCAGTTTGCAGTGTAACTGACCCAAATTTGTTCACTTCAGAAACAGTGAACGGTCCTGTCCATCTAGACCTGAGCTTACCTGAAAACAAGCGCAAACAAGAGTTAAATAGTAGCACTTTCTCACCCACCTGAAATTCCCGTTGCAAGATTTGCTTGTCATGCCACTTCTTGGTTCGCTCTTTATAAACTCGAGCACTATCATAGGCATGCAGTCGAAACTCATCAAACTCATTCAACTGCATCAATCTTTTCTCACCTGCCAGTGAGGGATCCATATTCAGTTCCTTTATACCCTATATAGCCTTGTACTCGAGCTCCAATGGAAGATGGGATGCCTTGCCATAGACTAACTGGTACGGAGATTCACCAATTGGAGTCTTAAATGCAGTACGGTAAGCCCATAAGGTGTCATCAAGCTTACGACTCCAATCTTTTCTATTCTTGCTGACTACCTTCTCAAGAATGGATTTTAACTCTATATTAGAAACCTCCACTTGCCTACTAGTCTGTGGATAATAGCCCAATCCTCTACGATGTGTAACGCCCTATTTCTTCAATAGAGAATTAAGATGTCGCTCACTAAAGTGCTTCCCTCCATCACTTATAACTGCACGAGGGACTCCAAATCGTGGAAGGATGATCTTCTGAAATAGCTTAACAACGACCTTAGCACCACAAGTAGGAGTGGCAACGGCTTCCACCCACTTAGAGACATAGTCAACAACTACTAGTATATATTGATTCCCATGAGGGAGGGAAAGGCCCTTGGTAGTCAATACCCCAAACATAAAAAATCTCCACTTCCATGATCCCAGTTTGAGTCAACTCATGCCTTTGCGAAATATTGCCCGTCCTTTGACATGCATCACAAGAACGGACAAAACTAGTAGCATCCTTCAAGATTGTCGGCCAAAAGAAACACGACTGCATCACCTGGGCAAATGTCCTACACGGACCATGATGACCACCATAAGAAGATAAGTGACAATGAGAAAGAATAGCATGTACCTCACTATCTGGAATACACCATCTGTAAATACTGTCAGCACATTCCCGGAACAAATATGGATCATTTCAGAAATACAGCTTTACATCATGCGTAAATCTCTTCTTATGCCGGTAAGATTTGTCAGGAGGAAGAATACCCCCAACCAAATAGTTGGCATAATCAACAAACCACGGGGGACCCGTAGTAATGGCCAGAAAATGGTCATCTGGAAAAGAGTCATCAATGGGAATAGACTCTCCTCTATCATACTTCAATCGAGAAAGATGGTCAGCAACAACATTTCCAGCACCCAACTTATCCCGAATTTCCAGGTCAAATTCTTGTAGCAGTAGAATCTAACGAATAAGTCTAGGATTGGCTTCCTTCTTAGCCAGTATATACTTCAATGCTTCATGATTAGTGTGCACTATCACCTTAGAACCCATAAGATAGGCTCTAAACTTGTCTAATGAATAGACAACTGCAAGAAGCTCTTTTTCCGTAGTAGCATAATTAATCTGCGCATCATTTAGAGTCTTACTTGCATAGTAAATAGCATGCAACACCTTGTCTTTCCTTTGCCCCAAAACAGCTCCAACTGCATAATCACTGGCATCACATATGACCTTAAAAGACAAACTCCAATCAGGAGACTGGATCACCGGAGCTGAGATAAGAGCCTGTTTAATCCTATCAAAAGATTTAACATACTCATCAGTAAATACAAAAGGAGAATCCTTATGAAGAAGTTGGGTTAGTGGTTGAGCGATTTTTGAGAAATCTTTTATGAAACGGCGATAAAACCCTGCATGACCAAGAAAACTTCGCACACTCTTAACATTAATCGGGTACGGTAGTCGCTCAACTACCTCAACCTTATCTTTATCCACTTGGATGCCTTTCCCTGACACCAAATGACCAAGTACCACCCCTTTAGTAACCATGAAGTGGCATTTCTCCCAGTTGAGCACAAGATTGCTCGTCTCACAGCACTGCAAAACCTTAGACATATTTCTCAAACAAACATCAAAGTCAGTAATATAAACACTGAAATCATCCATTAAGACTTCTATAATAAACTCTATGCAATCAGAAAATATGGCCATCATACAACGCTGAAAGGTAGCTGGGGCATTACATAAACCAAAAGGCATCCTCCTGTAAGCAAATACACCATATGGACATGTGAAGGTAGTCTTTTCCTGATCATCAGGGTGAATGGGTATTTGAAAGAATCTGGAGTATCCATCTAGGTAGCAAAAATAACTATGACATGCTAGTCTTTCTAACATCTGATCAATGTAGGGTAAGGGGAAGTGATCTTTTTTAGTAGCAGTATTTAGCTTCTTATAATTTATACACATTCTCCATCCTGTAACAAGTCTAGTAGCACTTAATTCATTTTTATCATTTGTTACTACTGTAGTACCTCCCTTCTTTGGTACGACCTAGACAGGACTGACCCACTGAGAATCAGAAATAGAATATATAATGCCAGCATAAAGTAGTTTTTGAACCTCTTTTCTTACCACCTCCTGCATAGGAGGATTTAACCGTCTCTGACTCTGGGCACTTGGCTTATGACTTTCCTCCAAATGAATACGGTGCATACAAAAATTAGGACTAATACCTTTTAGATCGTCAATGCTATTCTCAATGGCCTTTTAATGAGTTCTCAAAACAACCAACAAAGCAGAAAGTTGGTCCTCAGTCAGGGTAGCATTGAAAATCACAAGGTTCATCTCACAATCATCAAGAAATACATATTTAAGATGAAAATAAATGGGTTTAAGTTCAGGTTTCTGTACCGCGGCAGCTTTAGATGGGTTACTTAAACTATAAACCTTTTGCTTTTTGCATTCCTCTCCCCTTAGCAGCTGCTCAATGGCATAAACTTCTGGACTCCATGAACCCGTCTCGAAATATGAATCAGTCACTAGGGTGATCTCTAGAGGATCCCTATTCAAACACAAAGCAAGACACTCACCAATGGTAATATCAACAATTTCAATTCTATAACAAGTTTCTTCTATCATGTAGGTACTAGAACCCTAATTATAATCCTCTAATTAGTTACAAAATAACATGTTAATTTAGTTTGAGACGATCTAGTTACATGCATGTGACGAATTATGTAAATAAACATGTAAAAGATGAGGAAAAATCCCTACATTGGTTATTATGGCTATAAGTTTACTACAATAGTAAACTTATGGAATCAAAATGCTTGGATGATCAAACCTAGTCTTGAACTTCAAATTTG
>VHZZ01003787.1:77400-88881 GCA_009801015.1 Silene noctiflora
ATATTCAAAAATTGTGAGAGATCAGGTCAATTTATTATCAATTCTCTTTAAATGAACTAAATCGGCGAATTCTCGATAATTTTAATTGACAATAGTCTAAAACAAATAAAAATGCATGTAATGGCGATTTGACATGAATGCATAAATAAAACACATGTAAACAATATAAAATTTCTAGTATGGCCTCCTAATCTAGTTAATCTAATTAACTATTACAACTTTGGAAACCAACTCCTTGGTCCCTTGAACTTCATTGGAACACCTTCCAATATGGCATAGTCTTTTGGAAACTCCGGTCTTCATCGGAACTCCTTTCCGAAAGGCACCGTCTTTAGGACACCGTCGGTCTTGTAATAAATGATTACAATTATAAAATGAATTACATAGCAATTCCTATTATACATTTGTAACATAAAATAAATCTATTAGTATTACAAAACGGCGATAAGAGAACGCAATTAATTACAAACCAAATCGGTATTCCCTTACATTACAGGTAATACCAATTTAACTAACTAGGCCATACGACTAGACAAATTATATGAATAAATTACATTAATTTAAATGACATTCATCTAAAAAAATTTAGAATATAAATCATATTTAAACATTTCCTAAAATTCCAAATCGCCCTATAAACCAACATTTTGATATAAGGCTTGAAACTTTGGTTAATTAAACGATTCTTAACCATTAAAACTCACAAATTAGTACTTTAATCAAATTTAAGCATAAAGTAAATTCCCAAACTGTTTTGGGACTTAAAAATTAGTCTTCACTAATTTCTTGAAGATTTCATAACTATTTATGAATTATTGCTATTTAAAACATAATTAATCATAACATTTGTGAAATAAATCCAAATAAATAATAAAATCATGAAAAATTTGAAAATAATTTTTTTTTTTTATATATTCTGGAACATTTCCAGGAACTCAAAAGTTCAATTTTTTTTAATAATATTTATTTTGTATGAAATACACAATTTAAAACACGGTTTTCGCAAATTTTGCAATTTAATTCTAAATTAAATATAAAACTAAGAAATTAACAAAATAAAAAATTTCTAATATTCTGGAGCATTTTCCGGAAGCCAAGAAATGTAAAAAATTTAACCAAAATTCGTATTAAAATTTGAGAAAAATATGGTTTCATTTTAAGGATATTTAACAAATATAATCACCTTTTATTGATTTTTTAACTATTAAAAACAATAACCATGCAAATTTAATCAAATTAATTTTCTAGTTTTCTCTTACTCTAAGTAAATTATTCATGTGTGAATATACTAAAATTTCATGGCCAGAAATAACATGCAATAAATTTTAATTAACAATTAACCAATACAATGCATATTAAGACGGTTTGAAGACGAAACAAAAAACAATTAATTAGCAATAAAATTCCATAATTAACCAAATATGACCAAAGCCATTTTTAGGTTAGAATGTATTCATGCAACCAAAATTTTTGTGCTAAATAAATTTATACACAAAAATTTCGATTTTATAAAGTCATCTTATAACTCGATAAAAATGTCAAAAATCGACATGCATAAACAACAAAGCTCGGATACCACTTGAAGTTACTAGACCTCTAATAAGACTCCTCTAATTTGTTACTAAATTACATGTTAATTTAGTTTGAGACGATCTAGTTACATGCATGCGACGAAGTATGTAAGTAAACATGTAAAAGATGAGGAAAAATCCTTACATTGGTTATTATGGCTATAAGTTTACTACAATAATAAACTTATGGAATAAAAATGCTAGGATGATCAAACCAAGTCTTGAACTTCAAATTTGAAGTCTCCTCTTGATTGCACCCAAGACTTAACCCCAATTATCCTAATAATATTAATTAGATATTATGTAGGATATTATCTTGAAATAATACTACAAATTATTATTACTAATAATAATAATTGACGTATAATATTTGTGTGAGTTTTTATAGATGAGTTTTTGATGAGTTGAAGAACAACACTTGTTCTTGCACAAAGGGAACCGGCCAACACCAAGACAAGAGAGCCAATTTTTTCCTTATTTTTCTAATTTATTTTTGATGTCCACTTTGAGGGGTATTTATAGACTTTCAGATGTAAAGAATTGAAGTACAATAGTTAGTGGGTTTGGTGTGCTTATGTCACCAAACACATGACTAAAAAAAAGTCTACACCAACCGTCCAATATACAGTAGACCGGGTCCATTTCGGTTTCCGACATTTGTCCTACAAATGCTTATAAGATTTATATTTAATTATCTTATATAATTAAATATTAATTCGATTATTTAACTATTAAATAATATAATTTAATAACTAATATATATTTAACTCTTAAATGATATTGGACCATTTAATCTTATAAAAATGTGTCTGACAAAACCCGTTTAGCTAAATTTACAACCTCTTGCAAATTTAATTACCTAATAACCTCCGCCTCAAACTTAATAAACCCATCGTAATAAAACTAATACTTTATCAGTAAATAATACTAATTTAGTCAATTAACTATTAATTATTAAATTTTATCTTATTTAATCACATTAGTAAGATTTAATATTTATTACTCAATTATCGCATAATATGATAATAAATATACTTTAAAACTCACTTGACTAACTATTAGTCAATATACATATTTCAAGGAACTAATTATTTAAATAACTAGTTTTCCATTTGGGCTTCATCCTATATGTGTGACCTCGAGAGATCAATTGATCACCGCCGTCATACGACAGTAACGTCAAACTCTAGTCAGCCGATCGTTACCGATTTACGCTAATCAGTTGACAGATATAATATCCCTGATATTCTTTTTATGAGATTTATTATGTAGATACACTATTGAGGAGTACACTACTCCAACATATCATAGCTCCTTTAGTGTTTTTTCCAAGTTAAAAACGATAGTGTCATCTCCCATAGCTAATGTCAGTCGTCCCTTCCTAACATCTATAACCGCCCTTGCTGTGTGAAGGAATGGTCTACCCAAGATGATAGGAATCTGGGTGTCTTCAGCCATATCTAGAACAACGAAGTCAACTGGAATGAAAAATTTCCCTACTCTAACCGGAACATCCTCTAAGACACTTAGGGGGTGTTTAACTGATCAGTATGCCATTTGTATGGTCCTATTAGTAACATTATGTTGACCCATATTAAGCTTTTTGCATATAGAATACGACATAATACTGACACTAGCTCCTAAATCACAAAGAGCTTTACTAATAGCAAGATGACCAATATGACAAGGAATAGAAAAACTCCCTGGATCCTTTAGCTTGGGTAGTAAATTAGCTTCTAACACGGCACTACACTTTTGAGTGAATGCAACCGTCTCCACTTCATCAAAATATCGCTTCCTTGTCAAAATCTCCTTCATAAACTTCGCATAAGCCGCCACTTGAGTGATTAGTTCAATAAACGGTACACTCACTTGAAAATTCTTTACGACTTCCATGAACCTTCCGAACTGGTGGTCAAGCTTAGACTTACGTTGTCGGTGTGGAAAAGGTAGTGCAATAGTAATGGGTGCGACTTCTTTTACTTTACTCGAACTTTTTGAAACACCGTCATCTACCAGTGGGGTAAATCGATCGAGTTCAAGTGCTACTGGATCGAGTACCTCTTTCTCAGCAACACTGTCAGACTCAGCAGTAGATACTCGATCGAGTTTGGGCGTACTCGATCGAGAACTCACTGTAACGTCAATTTCCTCGATATTTTTCTGGTCTTGTTTTTCAGCTTTCTCGTCATCGCTCAGCTCCAAATTGCCCAATCCCTTAAGATTCATGTAGGGTATCCCATCCTCGGAAACGGCACCAAATTTGATAAGGGTGAAGTCGTGTCCCCTAAATCAAAGTAAACCTAACTTATACTAACAAAATAGCTAATGGTAAGACAGGTATCGTATCCACAAAGAGGCGGTAATTATTCAGTTTACTAATATTAAAATTTTCTTGAAGTAACAGTTTCTTGAATATTTTGTTTGTTTGATATCTATAAACTAATTGCGACGTAAAATAAAGTTGTGAACAAATATAATTAAAAGGTCTAAGGATTAGGTTCAATGGGTCAATCATTCGGGATACAATTTAATAAATTATAAAGTCAATCAAATTACCTAAGGTCACATCATTTGATTCAATTATGCCCTTTAGATTCAGTTTAACATGAAATTGCTATAATTAAACCTTACCTATCTAATTATCGCAGCCTATATTAATTCTAACCCGGTCGATAAAAGTATCAAACTGCTACAGTAATTAACGATTTAGGCGTAAATCAATTAACTAGAAGAAGAACAATAATTAAACGATAATTCATACGATAAAGTTAGCAATTAAAACAATTAATTCCCTTCTAATTAACCCAGGTCTCCTTTCACCCTAGATAGGAAGTTAGCTACTCATACTAGAACAATTAACAACAATAAGATGGATGCAAGACATGATTAACAATAACAAGGATGAATAACAATTGAATGATTAATAATTAAGGAAAGATTAAAAATAGTACCACTAATGAAGAACAAACTTGCTCAGGCTTGTCACATATACCAAACCTTTAGGGCCAATACATGAAAACTTGATCCCACGTCATTTAACCTACCATTTTTGTGCTCAGGCTACATCAAGCCCGAGACCCCATTTCCAAGCCACATTAAAAGCTATAACCACATCAAACCTTAACTCCACAAAAACAAGCTCCGTAGATTTGTTGATTCAAACCTCTTACTTCCAAGCTCTACACTCCGGAATATCCAAGCCAATTTTACCTTGACCCAGACAAGGAGTCCTCAAATACATTGCTACCCGAAATGGGACATACCCATCCTTAAGGTCCACTTTTGAATGTGCTCAGATGTGTGGATGAGGGAAATCGCCCACGCGATGCTTTTATTTCATAAAAACATTTTACGTTTTTGAAAAGAGTCGCCACTAAATTTTTAATGGAATTTAGAAACCAATTTTTTAGAGATTTAGGTCCTTGTGAGATTACGTGTTAGGAAGTTTAGATTAATTTCATTAATAAAATMCCCTMCCCCGCCTATTATAATAACGGTCTCTACTAAGCAAAACAATGGCTATTTGGCTATGTATCACATGTAAATATGCAATCGTTGTTTTAAACCCTAACACGTGAATTTCATTCTATGTTGATTTAATGCACAGTTAAAACTTGTCAAATTATTTTAGCATATGAAGTTCAATAAAACTATTCTAGTAAAAATAAACATTCAAGAGAAAGATTAGAGAATTCTTACTCTAGCGGCGCTGCATTAATTGTTAGTTCATAGCAATAAACATAATAACGCTAATAAACAATTAAACATACAAAATTGCAAACAAAAGAGGCAAGAAAGGACCAAAGGCCGAGACACTCATATACGGCTGAATGGCCTAATTGGGTCATACATGTCCTATTCTAGGTTGAGTCGAATTCTTATTGTGTAACATGATTTGATGCATAATTACAAAAGCATATAAAACATTAAATCAAATAAATATCACATAATTACAGAACATTCAAAAGCAAACAACAACTGACAAATTCTAAGTAAAAAAGAAGGGAAGGTGCACGGCCCAAAGGGGATACACGTCCGAAATTGGATGACCCATATTTAATCATGTGAATTTCTACGATAATAACAATATATTGATATTATTTCATAATAAAAACATGCAATAAAAAATTAAACAATCAATAAAGACAAATCCAAACAGTCTATTTAGATATTCAAATAGACATGTGAAAATAAACAGGAAAATATATACAAATAGATGCTAGATTAATTACATGTTATATTGAATTACAAATTGTTAAAATCGAGTTAGAAAAACGAATTTGAAAGAGGAAAATGGGACGCGTGTCACATGACACTAAGAGGTCGAAAGTTGCTTCCTTTTAGTCTTATTTTAGTCATCGAATGTTAATAAGACAGTGTTAAGCACACAATCTTATACTAGCAAGAAAAGGTAATAGAAAGGATGGGTTAATTAATTAAATAGAATCGTCGATTTAAGTTAATTTATAGATTAAGTTAATGTATGACCTATATGTCTAATGAACTCATATGTATGACCTGATGTCTAACTAATTAAATTATAAGTCCGAAATAGTCAGATGAAACGTGTGATGGCCGAATGAACAGAGAATGATTGGAACTCGATTTCATCGATTTGAAATTCGAATTAAACTCATTTATTACTGCCCTCTTATAAACACAAGGATATGTAAATAAATGGAACCACTTCGATCACTTCAGACGAATTATAGGGTTCCATCCAAGTCAACGCGACTGTTCATAATGGTACTTTTAACTCATTCTCGTAACTAAAACTATGTTTGATTTAATAAACACAAATAAAACAATAAAAACAATAAATAAAGTACATAAATAGAAAAATGATAAAAACGAAAATAAAAGGGAAAAAGGGAGGTATTTTGGCACCCTCAACTTACATGTATCATTAACCAATATACTTAGATCGTAATCGATTGTAAGGTTTTATCCCGAGGGGCCGTCGTTGACAAAAACAATTGAAATTGAAAAATTGGAACTTGAAAACACGTTCGAAAACAGTCGGTTGAGCAACCAATTTCAAACGATCAACGCAACCTCGTTTCTTGACCAAAACGATATTTGAAAAAAAGTATGAATTTTGTGAATATGTAAAGATATCAGAAGGTTTGAGATGATTTGAGCACAAAAACCGATGTAGAAGAGGAGGCAGAAACACGAAAACAGAAACTTGGTCCTTTGTTTTCGAGCGTCTGTCTTGTCCTTTCCTTAGGGTTTTTCCGAGGATTTTGAGTGTGTAGGTTATGGGTGAGATGTGAGGGTTGTTAATGGTTGATAATGGTCGAGGTAGATGGGTATTTTTAGGGTTAGAAATAGGTTTGAAGTAGGGTTTGTGAAAGGTGTTTGTGTTGGACTGTTTATGTTTGGGATAGATTTTGGCTGCGTTTTTGAGGGGATTGGGACAAGGTTTGTTGGTTTTCTTAAGGATCAAGGTAGTATGGTTGATGTAGGTAAGTATGGAAGCTCGTAAAGGAGGAAATTGAGCTTGAATTGGACTCCAAAGACGGCTGCCAAAACAGAGTACGGGAAGGGGGCTGTGTTACGTGTTTTGGGCTCGGTTTGTGCAAGGATTTTGGACAAATTTGGGCGTTGGGTATGAGGCTAATTAAGGGTGGTTATATGATCTATGCATGGGTGGTTTAGGTGGGCTAGAGAAGGGTCGAATTGGAGGTGTTTGGGTTGTACAAAAGGTCGGGTTTGGGGGCTATGCTGAACACGGTTTAAGGAGGTTTGGTGTCGGGTTGCTTTGAGTTTGAATTTTGGTTGGGTTAAGGGGATTCGAACCTGGGTTGGAGGGCTGGGTAGATAGTTGGGTCGGTCTACTCGAAATTCGTGCCAAATCGCAAAGAAAACATGCTTAAAAATCGAGCTAAAAACGAGCCCTAAATCGCGAGTTCAATTGAGTTTTCAACTCCTTTTAAAACATTCGAAATTCGATTTTTCAAATGAAATTTCCAAATTAAATAAAATAAATATTTTATTTTCAATAAAATAAATATTATAAATAAGATAAATTCAAATTAAATAAATAAAATGAATTTGAGACAATTTATTTAAATATCATTTAAATTAAAATAAACGAATAAAACATTTTAAAAATAATCATTAATAAAACGTGTCATCGACAACGTCCCTCTTACATCGTAAAACGAACTCAAATAACGATATGACCAGCTTTGACGTACATGTTGTCCTATCATAATTGGGTGTTTGACGGGATTTTTATAAATACCAGTATCGACAGATACGGGTATCTACAACATGACAAGGAAATTTTTATAAACCTAACTCACTTCTTTGGTCTATGATCAGGGAAAGAATTATCTCAAATCGATTCTTTGAGTCACTAAAGGAATATACCCTCGCGACCCATGCACTTTAAATCCCTAACAGCATAGCTTTGGCACACACGCAGAACTACGAACTAGTTTGATTTCACTCCACGTGAATACGTAGGCAGTCATCCAACAAGGACACAACCACCCCATCCATCAACTTTTGACCTCAAATATCGACGTTTGAACCATCCTAAACGTTATAACCACCCATTTTACCTCTCTGTACTAGGGGGCTCCTTCTTTAGGTAATCGCCCAGTTTCCTTTTACCTAATACCCGAGTCTTCTTCTCATCCTGGCGGCTTCTCTTCCGAGAAGCCACTTTTCCTCTATTCTTCCCTTTTATTCTCAAGTCTCAATTAAGTCAACCTAATGCTCGGTCCGGACGATGACAAAGGTCTTAGATCGATTCTCCAAGACATCATGCCTAACTACAGTAAACAGTGACGAAAGATATCCAAGTAAACAACTGATCCATGGCTCATGCCATACCTTTGTACGTCCCCATCACTGGCAGATCATCTGTAATAATACGGTTTTCTGTGCCGTTGAGTACTCTGTCGAGTAAGTTTGGTTTCGAAACAGTAATCTGTCTGATGGGTACTCGATCGAGTATGTGTGGCACTCGATCGATTAAGGGGCACTCGATCGAGTAAGTCACTTACTCGATCGAGTAAGTCACTTACTCGATCGAGTAAGTCGGTCTTACGGGTTATTTCTGTCGGGTTTTGTTAGCAACGCGTGTTTGATATTTAAAGTATTCGGTCGGTTCCTTTGTCACTTTTATCTTTTCTAAATCTTTCAAGAGAGAAAACAAGTTACGTTGCTTCTTCTTCTTCGCGTTGCTATCAAATCCCAAGGCTTGTGTCGTCGGAATTCGGTGTTCTTTAAGCCGTTGAGTCCGTAGCGTTGTGGGTAAGATCCTAGTATGATTTTTATGTTGTTCCATCAATTTTGGTTAAACCCTAATTAGGTAGATTTGGGGGTTTTGGTGTTTGATTGGCTTAGTAGTAATTGCATGATTGTATGTTTGGTTATAGGAGGTGGTTTCGTCGAGGAAAGCTTTTAATCCGCTGTGTTTGATTGCTAGTTGGTGATTGCACTTCAGGCAGAGTTTCCCTACTCAGTTATTGAATACATGTGTTGTTAGTTGATTGGTGATGATTGTGAATATTGTTGATCTTGATGGTATAGGTAATTGTTGTTGTATAATTTGATTGGATGTTTTTGTCTTTGGTTCGCGAGGCGTGTCCTCGGCTGAGTGGAGTCACTTGCGGAAATGGCTTCACGCCCTTGATTCTCCCTCTGTGGAACCCGCCACAGGAGGGGATTTTCACATTAAGGAACTTGGGTTTTTGCTCGGAGTAGATGAGCGGGGATTTGGTGGGAACGGCTGCGGTCCCCCACTGGTGGCGTGGAATACCTGTTGCGATGGGTATTCTGGCAGGGCTACACACTTTAGTGTGTAGTCAGGTGTATGGAGATGTGATAAAGTTGGGTGATCTGTGTGTTGTATCTTTTGTATCTTGTCTTATGTATTCAGTAACTGACCCCGTTTAAATGTTTTAAAAAACCGTGGTGATCCATTCGGGGATGGTGAGCATTTATTGAGCAGGTATGAGATGGATGCGCATGGGATAGTTGGGTTGTGTTACCACGAGATGTCTAGAAGTCTTCCTCTGTGTCTTGAACATTTTATTACTTTTAGTTGGTTTGCCGTTTGGAAAATTTGTATTTTTTTATTTGAAGGTTTTGGGTGTTTGGTTTTGTAATCAGTTAAACTTATTTATCTAAAGTACGTTTCTTTATGGTTTATTTGATATAAATTGCCTCGGGTAACAGATATGGTAGCATTTCTATGCCTAGGGTGGCCTTGGTAAGGCACAGTTGTGTATGGGGGTGTTACAAAGTGGTATCAGAGCAACGATTTTTGAACCTATAACTAATGAACCTAATGAATCTAGGGAGTCAAAAATAAAATGAACCCGGGTAGGAGTTGTTAGGAGCTAATGCAAAGACTTGGGAGACGTCCCAAAGTCGCGAAATTGCCCTACAGCTTTGAACCGGTCACAATGGGGTGTCATGGGATCTTTATGTGTTTACTAGTGTTATAATGTATATGTTGGATGCTATGTTGTTTAAAATTATTGGAAAAGCATATGAGGTTGATGAATGATGTGGTGGAAAAGGAAAATGGTTTATACATGATAATATGTGGTGAATGATATGATGCATGGTAGTTGATTTATAATTGGCTTTATAGTAACATGTGAATAGGGTGCTGCGATTTCTGTATACATAATATATATTAGTTGTTGCAAAAGTTGTTAAGTCAAATCATGCGGGTAGCTAGCGAGTCAGCATGACTCAATGGAGTAGGGGATACTCGATCGAGTAGGTTGGGCACTCGATCGAGTGGGCTGAGCTCGGTGGAGTGGGTTATATGATGATGTTGGGCAGTATGCTGATTTTGGGGAACTCGATTGAGTTGGTGGGGGAACTCGATCAAGTGGGGGCTAGTTGATCGAGTATGTCGGGGGCTCGATCGAGTATGTTTGTGATGAGTTATGGTCAGACTCTGGAGTCGAGGCACTCGATCGACTAAGTGGGGAGCTTGATCGAGTGGCCTCTACTCGATCGAGTGGGCATTGTTACTCGATCGGATGGGTGCAGTTCAGGTCGAATGTGCTTTTAAGCCGTGGGATATGTTTTTATGTTTGCCTCTTCTCTTATATAGTTCAAAGATGCCGCCAAAGAGATCTGCGATGTATGCTAGGGCTGAGTTGATGAGTATAGATGAGGTGGCTAAGACGCTTGAGCATCAGGATACGCTCACTGAGGCTCTGAAAAGGTTTACGAAGGACAAAGATGCTGGGGTGGACTTTGCTAAGATGAGCACTACCATAGCTTGTTTCAACCCAAAGAAGTATCTGGGTACCGGTGAGCCAATCTTGCTTAAGAATTGGCATAGAGAGATGGAGATTATCTTGAATGTGGTTCATTGTCCCGAGGACTTTAAAGTGGAACAAGTTGCGTTCTACTTGAGGGGTGCTACAGGTAAGTGGTGGGATAAGGTAAATGAGAGTGCTTTAGATTTATATCTGAAGCAGGGGAAATCGGCTATACCATGGGGTGAGTTTAGGAAAGTTATGCGTCGGGAGTTTGTACCTGAGCATGTTCGTAGTAAGCTAAGGGAGGAGTTTGATGACTTCAAGATGACTCTTGACATGACTGTGGCTTAGTATTATCATTAGTTTAATGAAAAATCGAGGTATGCAGAGGACATGGGGTTGAGTAAGGAGAATTTGGCGCTGAGGTTTGAGAAGGGCTTGACATATAAGATCATAGAAAAGTTACCAGTTGCAGTTCTTACAGATGTTAAGGAGGTGTATGAACGGACAGGGAGGGCTGAGAGATTGGTCGAGTTGGCCAAAGAGAACATGGAGAGAGGTTCTGAGAAGAGGAAGACTGAGAGTATCAATTCCGCATCCAAGACTCGATCTATAAGCACACAGACCGAGTACCCCACTCGCCAGTACCGCACGAGTGTGGC
>VHZZ01003788.1:46523-60035 GCA_009801015.1 Silene noctiflora
ATTAGTTTGCATGCATAAGATCCGATTTAATTTTATGACTAAATTAATTTGCATATTCTGAATATGTTATATCTTGAGAGTTAAGATTTCCTTCACTATTAACATCGGTTTCGATCCAGAAACGATGTAATTTATATGCCATTAACATCGGTTTTGGTCCAGAACCGATGTAATTATTTACCATTAGCATCGGTTTGGAAACCGATGTTTTTTCTACAAATTCAATAAACAACGGCCCCAGAAGTATCGCTCAAAACCGATGTAAATGGGCCTAAATAATCGATGTCAATAGCATTTTTTCTACTAGTGAAATTTCTTTCTTACTAATAGTATTTTGAACTGACACGTATTTATCAGGATTGTTAAGATCTTTATGTCTAGTCTCATTCCAAATCTTAATGCTATTATTACATAAAAGAATAAGTTTGCTGATATTGATATGAACATCATTAAAAATAATGTCATTTCTGTGGAACCATGCATTCCACTAAATACATACAATCTTAATGAAATCGGCTTTTGGAATTAAATTTTTAAGATGATTAAGTTTCGCTATAAAGCTTTGACTTGCAATATTATCATATATTACCAAAAAATTGTTAAAGCTAATGATATTCATGTCTTGGATAACAGAAGCAATCAAGAAACATTTGAAAAAGAAATGATCTTTATCTTCAATTGGATGATTTCACAAAACATACTGAGGTGGGACAATTATATGATTTCTTAGAAGCCTAATTTTTGTGGGGAGGCCATCAACGCAAGTTTTCCAAAGAAAAAATTTCAATTTTGGAGGAACACTTAGTTTCGAAATCCAGTAAAATTCACAGTTATCAATATTTCTATCGAACAAGCCTTGTGCTAACCATGTTGCTGTTTTGGTAGAAAAATTTCCATCCACGGACAACCCTCAAAGAAGGGTATCTGGAATATCATTGTGCGGTAATGGAATATTAGTTATCTGGTTAACAATATCATTATATATCTGATAACTTATTGATATCCCATTGTTTATCAGAGGTTATGAAATCTCTAACTAAAAGATTTAAATCAAGGCTACTATGATCATCAATATTTCAAGTAAGAAGATAATAAAAAACTCAATTGTCAATCCAAAATTTGATATTACTACCATCACCTACCTGCCATCTCAACCCCTTTCTAAACATATCCCGAATACTCATGAGTTTACGCCATTGCCAAAAGCAAACTGAATTAAGCTTATGTTCAAAAAGTGAAAAATTTCTCAAGTATTTCTTAGTTACCACTTTCACCCATATATTATCCTTTTCCATAAAAGTTTCATTTGAAGAGCTTTATTAGCTATTTCAGAGGATTTAATTCCTAATCCGCCAAGAGACTTTGGTAAACAAACTTTATGCCAACCAATTAAATTAGGAGAACGCTGGGAAGGATTCTTATTCCATAAAAAGTCTATTAATTTTGTCTAATCTGTTATGGATATTTGAGGGAAGGAGGAAGCTATGAATTTGAAAGGTTCCCTTTGCGGCTAAGTTAGCATTAACAAGAACTAATCTACCTGGTTGCAATAAAGAATTCGCTTTTCATTTCGATAATTGAGCGCACGAGGAATTAATAATACTTTCAAACATATTTTTAATCACTCTGCCATCAATTAAAGAACAACCTAAGTACTTACCCAAATGACCGAGCTTCTTCGTTCATACCAAGAATACCTCGAAAAGACCCACGAAGTGAGCGCTCAATACTTCTAGTGTATTGAAAAGTTGTTTTGTCGAAATTAAGAAATTGTCCAGAAATCATGCAATTTTTTTCTAAAATAGATTTAATAGTTTTACAACTCTGATAAGAGGCTTTAGCAAAAATAATAGTGTCATCCGCAAAAGTAAGGAATGAAATTTTATCCAATCCAGGTCTAATTCTAATACCAATATCACTAGAACTAAGATCGTTATTATTTTGTACAAATCTCACTAAAACCCTAGCACACATAATAAAAATATATGGCGAAAGGGGGTCTCCCTGTCTAATGTCTCGAGTAGGTGTAAACACGTTTCCTGGTGTTCCATTTACAAGAACCGAAAAAGAAATGATTTTAATACATTCCATAATCCAAGAAATCCAAGTATAATTAAATCTCATTTGCGTAAAGTCTCTTCAATAAAGTTCCATTCAAGTCGATCATATGCTTTCTCTATATCAAGTTTAATAGCAACCCATCCCCCTATACATTTTTTCCGCTTAAAAGAGTTAAAGATCTCGTGTGCTAGAAGGATATTATCTCGAATAAAGCGATTAGGTGTAAAAACACATTGATACGAGTGAATAGCCTTATGTAATACATTTCGGAGACGTGTTGGTAACCTCAATTTGAACTCATTCGATATTTCTTGTTGAATGAGATCTTGATCAATTAAAAGAGCACCATCCTTATTAATAAATTGCTTAATAGAATTTATAGTTCGTCTAATTGTGGCATGATTTTGAAAATACTTTGTATTTTTATCTCCAAAATTAGTTTTGTTTATACGGGCCTTTTGTTGCCAATACATGCGTTTATAGCCAAGGAGGTCATCACACTTTTTTAACCATTTCAATTGCGCGACTTCTAAAACCGTAATATGGGATGAACCAAGTTGGTTTTGTATATTTTGTAACTTTTTTTCAGCAATTGAAAATTGTCTAAAGATATTTCCAAAAGCTGATTGATTCCATTTTTTAGCCTTTTGCTTTAGGAATTTGCATTTTTGCGAAAGACAAAACATATAAGACCCGTGAAACTGGTATTGCCAACACTTTTTTACCAGCTTACTAAACTCATCTCGAAGAGTCCACGTGAGTTCAAATCGAAGGGGATGGGGGCTTTCTTATGAATCTGGTCATGAAACTTCACAGAGATAGGACAATGATCGGAGTTAGTGAACGCATGACGCACAAACTGCGTGTTTGGATAAATACTAATCCAATTAGGAGATGCTAAGGCTTTATCAAGTATTTCAAAAACATTATCAAAACCAATTTTCTTTTTTCTCCAACTAAAAAGATTACCGAAATAAGGGAGATCTACACAATTAGTATTACTTAAAAACTTAGCCAATCTCATACAACGCGCATTGGTAACCTTTGTACCCCCTTCTTTTTCACTAGGACTCTTAATCTCGTTAAGATCCCCTAGTAATAAGAAAGATAAATCAAGATTAAAGACAAAATTTTGCAAATCATTCCAAAAGTCTGACTTTTCAGCCGGTTGAGCTGGAGCGTAAATAAAAATAAGGCAAAATACCACATTATTTGTTAAGGTCACACACTTCAAAAGCAATGAATCTATTCGACTTAAACGTGACATTTATCGAAAAAGTCATGGAGATACTCTTTCCAAAATAACCAAATACCACCTGATAGACCAATACTTGGAATAAAATCACATTGACTAAAACCAAAATTGGCTATTAAAGGTGACACATAATTATAGTTTTTGAGCTCTTCTCAGTGACCAAATATTACACCCTATCCGCAACTATAATTCCAAGTATTGGTCGACCTGAAGGAAGTTATTGCTTGATTATATCCATATCAAAGGTTCGCTTAAATACAAACTAAGGATGCTGGAATAAGGGAACTAATCTCCTAAAACTATGCAACAATATACAACAAAATAGGTAGTAAATAACTACCATATTTACATAAATTCTATCACTCCCCTACAGTCGAAACGGGAGGTAGACGGACGTTGAGACTGTCCCGGAAATCATCAAAAAGAACAGAAGGAAGGCCCTTTGTGAAGATATCCGCAATTTGGTGACGAGATGGTACATGACGAACGCGAACTTCACCTCGTTCCACTTTCTCACGCACAAAGTGAATGTCCATTTTAATGTTCTTAGTGCGTTGATGTTGGACTGGGTTACCTATGAGATAAATAGCGCTGACCTTGTCACAGTAAACTAGTGTAGCCTGTGGCATCGGAACATGTAGTTCAACCAACATATTTCACAACCAGCAAGATTCTGAAACTACATTAGCGACCCCGCGATACTCGGCTTCGACACTCGACTGAGAGAGGGTGGGTTGCCGTTTAGCAGCCCAAGAAATTAAATTATTACCCAGAAAAATACAATAACCCGAGGTAGAGCATCGTGTATCCCGACAACCACCCCAATCCGCATCCGTTTATGCCGTAAGCTTGGCAAATGGATCGCGGGTCAGAAGTAGACCGTGGGTAGCAGTCCCTTGCACATACCGAATTATACGCTTCAATGCATTCATATGAGCCTCCATCGGGTTGTGCATAAATAAACACACCTGTTGGACGGCGTAAGAAATATCGGGCCGCGTAAATGTGAGATATTGAAGCGCCCCTGCAAGACTTCTAAAAAGCGTAGGGTCGGAAAATGGAGAAGTAATGGCAGCACTTAATTTCGGTTTGGTGTCGACGGGTGTTGCGGCCTGTTTATAAGCTGACATTCCCGCACGTTCGATAATTTCTTTGGCATACTTTGTTTGTGATAGAAATAAACCCGTGGACATATGCTTGACAGAAATACCCAAGAAGTAATTAAGACGTCCCAAATCTTTCATGGAAAATTCCGAATGTAGAAGACCCATGATGGATTGACGAAGAGCTTCTGAAGAACAGGTTAATATAATATCATCAACGTAAAGTAATAAATAAGCAATATCGTTACCCTTCCGAAAAATAAAGAGCGAATGATCGACTTTGCTATGCACAAAGCCAATAGTAGCCACATAATCTGCAAACCATTTATACCAGGCCCCAGGAGCTTGTTTGAGGCCGTAGAGAGACTTTTTCAAGAGACACATATGATCCGGTTTCAGCGTATCGCGATATCCAATAGGTTGGTCCATATAGACAGTTTCGTTGAGAGCGCCGTGAAGGAAGGCGTTCTTAACGTCTAGCTGACGTATTTCCCAAGACTTGGAAAGAGCAATACATAGAACGGTGCGAATAGAAGTCGGTTTAACCACTGGGCTAAACGTGTCGCCATAATCCACGCCTATTTGCTGAGTCTTCCCATCACCTACAGGTCGAGCCTTATACCTCTCAAAAGAACCGTCAGAATTCATTTTATGTCGAAAAATCCACATAGACCGTATGACATTAACATTTTTTAGACGAGGAACCAAGACCCAAGTATTATTATTAATAAGAGCATTATATTCATCATCCATAGCCAATTTCCAATTATGGTCACGAAGAGCCGACACGGGGTTGCGAGGTAATGGTGAAATAGCAATTGTGTGACTCAAGTTTTTTTCTGACTCGGGTGGGAAATATTTGGGATTTGGTTTGTAAATTCCATGGTCACCATGGGTGGTGGCTTTATTTGACGGAGGTGGAGCGGTTGTACGTGTTGGGCCAGGTGCACGGGTGGGTTGTGGGTTAGGCACACGGGTGGGCTGGGGGCTGGACACACTGGCGAGCTGAGGATTGGGCACATTAGTCGGTGTGGCAGTAGGGGTGGACACACGAGCAGGGTCATTGGTCATATGGCGAAGGACATAGGACGATAGACCGTCATCTAAAAAATCGTAAGTGTGAGTGTCGGGTTGATGTATTTTGGAGAACGGGAAAACGGACTCATCAAATATAACATGACGACATATAATAATTTTATTTGTCGCAACATCAAGACACTTGAACCAACGATGATTTTTCGGATACCCAAGAAAAACGCACGGAGTGGACCGTGGTTGCAATTTATGAATTGTAGTGGAAGGAATTAGAGGAAAACATAGACAACCAAACACTTTTAAATGACTATACAACGGTTGACGAAGATATAACATTTGAATGGGTGTTTGGAAATTTATGGGTTTACTGGGAAGTATGTTCATTAAATATGTAGCCATGTCTAAGGCGTGATGCCAGAATTTTACCGGGACGGACGCGTGAAATAATAAAGTACGAACAACATTATTAACGGAACGAATTTTGCGCTCGGGTTTTCCATTTTGAGAAGAAGTACGAGGATAAGAGAGACGAAAAATCATCCCATTTGTCTCACAAAAGTTTCGAAAAAGACCGTTTACAACTCGGTGCCATTATCACATTGTATAGATTTTATTTTTCGCTCGAATTGTGTTTGAATGTGAGCATGTAATTTTAATAAGACAGAATTGACGTCAGACTTTTGGGCCAAAGGAAATGTCCACAAAAAATTACTGTAATCATCCAAAACTAATAAATAATATTTGTGACCGGAGGAACTTAAAACCGGAGAGGTCCAAAGATCGCAATGTAAAATATCAAAAGGCATATAGGTACGAGTAATAGACGTAGGAAACGGCAAACGAACATGTTTTCCAAGAGAACAAGAATGACAAATGTGTTTAGAAGACTGTAAATGACAATCAATTAATTTATTTTGTCTAAGAGAAGATAGAACAAGGGCTCCCGGATGACCCAGACGATCATGCCAAAGAGTCGATGCTAAAGCTGCAAAAGGCGGCGAATGACAGGCTTGGTTGTAATCAATGGTAATGGGATAAAGCGAGCCCCGACTCTCACACCTCATTAGACGCGTTCCGTCCGTAGATCCTTCACACAAAAACCAAAAGGGTCAAATTCAACATTAACGTTGTTATCAGTCGTAAATTTGCGAACGGATATAAGGTTTTTGATTAACTGAGGGGCATGGAGGACGTTTTTGAGAGCTAAAGGCGGGTGGGGTTTAGGTAGTGTCGTATTTCCGTAACCATTAATAGGAATAGATTGACCATTACCAACGATTATACCATGTTTATTGCTCGAATTAATAAAAGAATTGAGATTACCTTGATTCGACGTCATGTGAGACGTAGCACCAGTGTCCATAAACCACGACGAATCCGGAGGAGTAAGCCCAAGTGTGTACATAGCTGCCTCGATGTCCGTCTGTGACGGGCCAGAAGTATCAGCTACATAAGCCTGTGCTGGTCGAGGGCCTAGAATACCCGGCTGCTGTGCATGAGCCATACTCGGACGAAACCAAGAAGACGTAGGATAGGGACACGAAGGAAATCCCCATTGGGGAGGAGTCCATGACCACAGACCATACCCACCAGCCCATAGATTTTGGCCAGCAGGTGCAGCAGTAGCAGCAGGTGTAGAAGACGCCTTGGCCTGTTGCTGCTTTCCTCCTTTCCCTTTCTTCTTACCACCAGACCTATGACCACGACCACCCTTCCTAGTGGTGGAGACAGCAGGTTTGGAACCGGAGCCGGAGCTATCACCGTCATGGCTCCCCTTTGCATATAAGGCAGAGGAACCACCCGTGGCAGCCTGTTTAGCAAGGCCTACCTTTTCCAATGTAAGCATGGAACGCGCACGATAGAAGGCGTGTAATGGGTCGGCTTGACGAATTATCGTCCCGACACCATGGTAAGCAGGGGTGAGACCCAAGACCATTTGAAGGACGAGTCGACTATTTGAAACTGGAGAACCAACATTTTTCAATTGATCGGCTAAGGATTTAAGCCGTTGACAGTATGCGGAGACAGATGGAAAATATTCCATGTCAATATGAGAAAACTCTTGTTCGAGAGTCACGGCTCGAGAGTTTTTGTTATCTTGAAAGATGTCAGCGAGACGGTTCCATGTATCCATGGCGGTCGTCTCAGGTTCAACAATTGTTTCCAATAGATCGGTTGTGACCGTGGAATAAATCCACTGAAGCACAGTTGCGTCGAGCGTTTCCCACATTTCCTTCTCATCGTCGGTAGTAGGAACATGGACGGCTCCACGTTTAGGTTTGACGATGTGATGTAGGACGCGATTTGATTTGGCATGATTCGTAAAAAGAGCAACCCATAAAGGGTATTGATCATTGTCCATACCGAGTTCGACGGTGATGTGATTCTTGACGTTGCTGACCGCTAGGGTCGGATGGAAGGAGTTTTTGGGTGCCATAAGAGTGACGTGAGGTCTGAAAAAGACGAGAGGTTGGAGAAGAGAGAGGGTCGATTATGGCAGATCGACGGTTCTAGGGAGTAGCGGAAGCGATTTAGGTTATCGTACCCTAGGAAGCTGATACCATGAAGGAAGTTATTGCTTGATTATATCCATATCAAAGGTTCGCTTAAATACAAACTAAGGATGCTGGAATAAGGGAACTAATCTCCTAAAACTATGCAACAATATACAACAAAATAGGTAGTAAATAACTACCATATTTACATATATTCTATCACGAGCCATTAACAAAATATTCTCCTAGTCCTTGCTCTTTCTTTCTCGCTCCCAATTACGGACAGTAGGATTGCTCTAGCTATGACAGCCCACCAAGCACATATGACGAACCATGTACAAATGATTATTTTCTGTTTTTCATAAATTTGTCATCTATAATCTACACACCAAAGAAAAAAGACCGTTAAAACTGTAATCTAGAAGTTATCAATGTACTTCAATTATGTGATTTTTGTAAATATTAGGAAGGAATAAGAGATATGATATATTAGATACAATAATAATAAGGGTTATTTCATGGGAATAAACCATCCTATGCCCTCTCTTCTCATATTAATCTATTCTAACGTTTAACTGAGAATAATCTTATCTATGACGTCATTTAACTTATAGTAGACCAACCCCATTTTTGGTCTGTTACAACCGGTTTCTAAACAAGTGACCATGTAGGTCCCATTATCCTTCCATTTTTTCTGTTTAATCTTCATATCTTCCATTTTCAGTTCTTCTTCTTCATTTCTTCAAATCTTCTGATTATTCTCTCTTACTTCTTCTTTCTTAATTTATTCCTCTCTTCTTTTTCGAATTTTTTGAGTAATGAGTGCATCATCTTTTTCATTAAAATCAAGAACAACTTGTGGCACGAATAACGTGTTGTGAAAACACAACATTCCTACGGTTGTGAAAACGGTAAAGCATGGTGTGGATGTGGGAAGGAGTTTTTATTGTTGTCCTCTTTGGCCAGTAAGTTATTTTGAATATTTAATTTTGATTTGGGTTTACTATTTTAGGGTTTTACTAGGTTCATTGTTTTAGGGGTTTAATGTGTTTATTATTTTTTTTTTACTTCACATTATGAAGTTGTTATTTTGTAGGATAATGGTTTTAGGTATTTTCAGTTCTTAAATTAAAGCAAGACAGTGTCAATTAATGCATATGAGAAGAAGATGGTAGAAGAGAAGATGTTGAAATTGAAGATGAAGAATGAGAAACTGAAGAAGCAAGTGTTGGAATTAAAATTAAAAGTAGGAAAGCATTGTAGATGTGAAAAATTTGGAATGGTTATGTTAACTCTATCTGGGTATTTTTTGCAATTTGTTGGATGGTTAAGAATGGTTTATGAACTTAGCTTATGGATTTGAATGTAATGTACAATTGCCTTGGTTATGTACCAAATTCTGTATTCAATAAGAAATCATTGCAATGTTAAGTTCCAAGTTTTATTCTTGCCTTAATCATTGATCAAAATATACAAAATGTGTTTGCATCAGTGACATAAAATGTGAGCAACAATTTTTGACAAAATGACTGTCATAAACCGACAACAATGCTCAATGGCCTGATATATAAACTGGCAGGAGACAGAATTCATTGCAGCAAGACACATTACATAACTATTGTCCTAAAGTACAACTAACATCAAATGAAAAATCACAATTGGTTGCTTGAGACTTGTGTTGTTGGCTGGCTGCTAGACTGAGTACCAGGTTGGTCAATTCTTCTAGGCCCTCSTGAATTGTTAGGGTTGTTGGTGAAAGCATTCCCCTCCCCATAAAACAAAATTCCTATTCCTCTTGGTAGCTGCAGTAAAACCAACATTTACATCGAAATATTATTATAAGAATGTGAAAACAAGTTTGCTTATGGATTTGAAAAGATTAGATGTCAACAATTAACAAACATTTACCCTTCCACCTTTGGCCCCTCCTCTTACAGCACCTCTGGCCCCTCCTCTTGCAGCAATTCTGCCTCCCCTACTGATTACCCTGCCAGCCCTACCAATCTTTGAAGGTTGTGCAGTAGTTTCATTAAGATATTGCTCTCTGTTGGTGTTAGGAGTGTTTAGCTTTCTTGGTCTGCCTATACCTCTTTTAGGAGCTGGTTCAAACACAGTGTCACCTTTATTAGGACACTTTCTCTTGTTGTGCTCCTTGGACTTGAATATAGAACAATTTATTTGAAGCCTATGTTTAGTTAGCTTCCCACTTCTCTTAGGATCCTCACGTGGATCCCTTCTTTTTTTTCTTTCCTAGGCCTTCCTGGACCTACCTTAATGGGTGGTGGAATAATTGGGGCATCTACTTTAGGCCAATGCCTTTCACCTGGGCAAGGGCCAATGGAGAATTTGTATGCCCTTAGGTAAGTGTCCTTCCTATAAAACTCATGCAAAAAGTCCTCTGCTACAACATGTATGTCAAAAATAGCAGCAATAGCATGACTGCAAGGCACTCCAGTGACATCCCACTTTCTGCAGGTGCATGTTCTCTCTGTTAAATTCACTTTCTCCCCATCTACTTGGTACATAGTTGGACTAGATAGTAAAGCAAGATAGTTAGCTGCCTATCCTTCTCTTTCTCTAACTTATCTTGAATGTTAGGACAAATTGGACCACATACTAGCTCCATTTCCTTCTTTTTGGTCACTAGCCTTTGTATTAACATAGTCCTTATATCTTTAAGCATATAGATCACATGCTTGCTCCTTGCATTTATGATCCATGCATTGAATGTTTCTGCCATGTTGTTCACTATAACATTCTTAACTGTTCTTGTGCTTATAAATGCCCTACAAAACAAGGTGGGATTGCATCTCATAAATGCATCGGCCGCTCTAGGGTCAACCTCCTTCATAGTTGCCACTGCTTCATCAAAATTTGCCTGATTGTAGGCATGGGCACAGTTCCAAAACATCATCTTCATTTCATCCCCTTTATATGATTTGTGCCAGTTGGCAAAGATGTGTCTTTCACATCTTCTATGTTCTTCCCTGGGGAACTCCTCAGCAACCATGTTAATGATACTCTGTTAAAATGAAGATAAATGTTAATTACATGTACATAAATGACAAGTAAATGTAATTAAGTTTACAGCAAAGTTAGACAATGTAATTAAATGGACATAAATTTTGATACCTGATGTTCATCTGAGATGAATGTCCAACCTTCACCACCCTTCTCTCTTAAAGCTTCTTCAGTTGTTGAAAGAACCATTTATAACTGTCATTATTTTCACCCTCAACCACAACCCATGCTAAGAGGAACATTTGGTCATTTGCATCTCTACCAATTGCACTAATTAACTGACCTCCCAGGAATGTTTTCAAAAAGCAAACATTTACACAAAGAATCTTCCTACACCCTTCCAACCACCCCTGTTTTAGGGCATCAAAACAAATGAATAATCTGAAAAAGACTGGTTCAGGCCCCTTCACATGAGGTTTGGTGCATAAGGTGAATGTACTGTTAGGGTATTCTTGCTCAAGAATAGCCAAGTAACTGCCAAGTTTACTTTAGTGATGATTCATAGAGCCATGCAATAACTTTTGTGCATAATACTTGACCTTATATGCAAAGTTTTTCTTCACCATAATCTTGTAAGCTCTCCTCACAGTTTCTATAATATCATCAGCTGTCCAATGAGGTCTAGCTTTAAAAACATCAAGAAAATGCTTAGCTAACCAAGTGGATTTTAGTTTCTTATTCTTCTCTATGGTCCTTTGACAAGTGTGATTTTGCTTTACAGATTTAATCAAAAAGCAGGCCTGACTATTATCCYAACTTCCATACAATCTAAATGGACACCCCTCCTTGCACTTAACTCSTAATCTTCTACCCCTAGACTTATCACTAACCACAAATGTGCAATTTCTACCTTGTGCTATGGAATATCTAGTTACACAGTCTCTAAAAATCTCTCTTGAAGGAAATTTAATCCTTATACACCATTTTAACTTTACAAAGTCAGAATGTTCATTGACAACAGACACTAAAGTCTTTTTCCTCTTACCTGGTATAGGATCATCTTCATCTTCATCAGGTGTGTCTAACTCATCACCACTCCTATCATAGTCACTGTCACATCCATCAGTTGCAGTAGTGGCAGTGGCAGTAAGTCCAGTATTATCAGCACCAGTGAAAGTATCTTCTTGGCCAGGTAACAATTTGGAAGCAGCTTTTGCCTAAAGTTGCTTAACTATTTTCAGAGCTTTGGCATTCCATTCCTTAAGTTTCTCCCTTGCTTCATCCAGTTCATCATCATTAGAGATTTCATCATACGCTACCTCCTCTTGCTTAAACAAATTCTCTTCTACCTCATTATCACTGATTTCCCTTTCATCAAGTACTTCCACATCACTTATCTTATCATTACTTACCCCCTCCTCACAACCAGGCTCATACCCAGGGTCATCTAACTCACTCACATCAAATTCCAAATCAGCATCAACATTTAGGCATGCTATGTCAGACTCCTCCTCATATGCATAAAATGCATCAGCTATAGTAATGTTATTGAAGTTAAAGATAGGCTGCTCAAATGATGTAGTTTGATAGACTTTTGGGGTAGATCTAGGTGATTTTCTTTGAACTACTGTTGATGTTTGGCTTTTGTCTTATGTTTTTTTGAGTGGGATTTCAGGTACAGGATCTTTAATAGTTCCTTTGATACGAATTTCAAAGGTTTGGTTGTCTTTTTTCTTGGTTTTTTTATTGGTTTTGCTTGTTGATCCTTGGCTGCCCTCTTTGGTTTTTGGCTGTGGTTTTTGTTTTAGGGTTTCAGGTATAGGACCTTTAATAGGTTCTTTAATACCAAGATGAGGGGTTTTACTGTCTTTTCTTTTGCTTTTTGACTGGTTTGATGCTTGTTTTTTCTCTTGTGGTCCCTGCATTTTAGAAGGGCATTCTTGTACTTGTACCTTCCTCATAGGGGTCAACTTCTTTGAACATTTAATAACCCTTGTTCCATTACCTTCTCTCACACTATCCTCAATTAAATACATCAAATGGGCAACATCATGTCCACATACCAGGTAACATTCAACAACCCTGTTTTCAACACCCACTTTACACATAACCTGGGTCCCTATATCATCTACAGCTCTCTTTAACCCAGCTTCAGGATTCATAAAAAAGATGGCATCTACATCTCTTCTATAACCCCTACACTTCTCAGACTCCTCAACAATGGTAAACCAGCAAAATTCATCAACATCAACAGCTGTGGTCCAACTAAGTCAACCATTATACACAATACCATATTCATCTTTACCAAATGACCCACCATACATGAATTTTACAGTAACCATTTCCATAGTATCAACCTAAATAAAAATAAAATTCCAATTATCAAATTCAACACAAATTTTGGGGAAAACAAAACCCTAAAATGTTATTGTAATTCAATGACAAAACGAGACACAAGTAACAAAAAGTAAAGAGAATTAGGGAACTCACAGTTTCCATGTGATAGGCTATCGCACACCTATGCAAAAATACACTTTGGTACAACACAAGTAATGTAGTATTAAGGGGTCGAGTCCACAGAGAGCTCGGTAGTTATTATTTA
>VHZZ01003789.1:30881-41131 GCA_009801015.1 Silene noctiflora
GGTTTTTTTTTCCTCTGAAGTTTAAATGGGGTGAAGTGAAGGCGTCTGGTTGTTTTTTTAACTAGAACCGTAGTATCTCGCTGTCCCAGACAGCAAGAAGCGAGAATGTTGAGGCTCCATTTTCTTTGCATTATGGTTGTTTTTTTTAACTAGGACCGTAGTATCTCGCTGTCTGGGACAGCGAGAATGTGCAATGCCATTTTTCTTTACATTCGGGTTGTGTCTGGTTGAATTGCTTTGTGAATTCTCGCTGTCCTGGAGAGCGAGATACCTCAATTTTTTTTAAAAAAAAAAGAAATACGCAGAATTATTGACGTGGACCCATTTTTGGTAAATAGTTTCAAACCCGCCCTATTTTGTTAAATAGTTTGGGTTTGAGCCCCATTTAAGCAAAAACTTCAATTATCTATCCATAACATTTCTAAAATAGAAAGATAAATAAAATATTCAGGACACATCATAGGGATATAGGTAAACAAATGGGTTTACGTTAATCCTCCCTACATTTGACTTATAGTTAATTAAGGGATGCATACTATTTTTTCCTTTATTATATTTAGAATACGGATAAGTAATTTGAAAAAATCAAAAGTTTATAAACTGAGTAAAATAATATAAATGGAAATGAAGTAGTAAAGAAATTCCTCCATGGTCAATATCATACTCTTTATTCTATATACAATAGCTCTACGTTAGTATTTCATTATCATAAATTGTCATTGAAGATGAGCACTATCCGTCACAAGCTGAAGACAGATAGTGCCTTTTTACAAAATGAAAGGAGCATTATTGATGAGGTGCTCCATTGCTCCCCCACTTGCCCTCCCACTTGTCTTATTGTGAGAGAGAGGCACTATTCGTCTTCAGTTTGTGACGGATAGTGTCCGTCACAACTCACAAACAAGATGTTTTGTTTCATTATAAAGGTTTGTGTGAAAGTTTTCACAGTATTTGTTGGTTTAAAGAAATAAACCTAAACATCATCGAGCTTAATACTGCGTTTCAAATATATAGGCTTATACAACGGAATTGGAGTTAGAAGTAGCACATTTAGCCGCAGAAAATCTAAGGCTAAGGAAACAACAACAACAGGTAATAACACTTTATTCTTTGATCTTTTTAAACATCTCTTTGGATTTTCGTTGCAAAACATTCAACAATTTCATGTAACTCGGTATAATATTGACAATTTTATTTTTGGTATAGTGTTATAGACAAAATAGACAAATTTGGGTGACTACTTTTGAATTTTTGATATGTGGTTTTGCGCGAATGCAGTTGTTGGAAGGCGTAGCTCCTCCAAGTCAGCCTCCTCAAAAGCACGGGCTAATTCGGACACGATCAGCTCCAATTTAAGCGATAAAGAGCAAGACAGACAAAACGGCCCACCCCCTCTTTTTATATATGCTCCTCTTTTTGCCAGTGATATTAATAGTGGCCTATCTAGTGGGGTATTAGTGTAGTACGTCCTACGTAGTAGTTGTAGTAGTAGTAGTACAAGCAGCTAGAGGATTGTAGAATTAGTCTATTACTCCGTAGATTAGTAGCGATCATACGGTGCGTGGTGAGATGACGAAAACTCGAGTATAATCAATTTTGTATCAACTAATGTTGCACGACTAGTCGAGTATGGTAATCTTATAGTATCAATCATATCAACCTTCTCTTTTGTGCATGCTTTTAAAAGGGCAATTTGAGCACGGTACGATAATTTTTTAGTCCTCCAACATACAAGTGCATATCTTCCCTCCCATTTTTCATTTATTTTCATTAATCTTTCTTACTCTCCTAATTAACTATTTGATTGTTAGATCGTTTTAAAATAAATGTACACTATTGAAAAGAAATAGAGAGGAGGAAATAGAATTAAGGGTAAGACAATCATCTAAACTTTGCAATTTTTTTTTCCGTTAAGGACCTCAACGATTACTTTTCCGTTAAGGACCTTAACACTAATAGTATTAAGTTTTTTGTTATATTTCTAACATTAAAATAGATTTTAACAACCAATATATTTTATGAAAACATTAGTATATTTTATAAGGTAAAATATTTTATGAAAATAAATTTTAACAACCAATAGATTTTAGGGTAAATTTTATGAAAATACTTACATATTTTAGCACTCAAAATTAATTAAGGCAAGAGATTACACATATCCATTATGGAACCCACACTAACATCGTTAACTCTTCACAATAGTTTTCATCCTTCTTCATAAAAGCAACGGGAGTTTACAACAACAAGGGCTTTGCTCTGCTTCAATTGTCGTGCGAGTTGAAAACTATGCGACTTCAGTGCATCGTTAGGATAACCCATGAGGCCGTGAATGAAAAACTCCTTGGCAACAAAAGCTGAATTGTCTTTTGACTTTTTTTTTTTAACCCTTTATGCTTATGATGCAACCAAAATACTAGTAAGAAAACTAGTTGATGAAGGTGGTGTCATCACAAGTTAAATAGTATTGGTTGTCGAACATTCTTTCAGCACAATAAACAATAGAAACATAACGGAAACATAACGATGTTAGTGTTAGACCATCCCCAAGCAACAAGTCAAGTTAATCGGGTCAATTGCATATTAGGCCATAATCTCCCCATATTGACCTTGACCCACTTAAACCCTCTCAAGCAGAAAGTCACGACCTAGGTCAATAACCCAATCATTTATAATATATTAAATATATACACTACCACAATATATCCACCTTTTATTTTTTTAATGATGTAAACCAACCACATTGTGACACATATTGGGTCAATTAAGAGGTCAATTTGCTTCCACTTGAGTCAATTTGTGACTCTCCTTCCCTTGGGTCAATTCTAATACCCTCCTTAATTACAATTAGCATGACCCAAGCAAGGTCATGACCAAGCAATTGACCTTGCTTGGGGATGGTCTTAAGGTCCTTTACGGAAAAAAATATATAATTGTTGAGGTTCTTAACGAAAAAATCGCTAAGTTCGGGTCCTTGTCTTACCCTTAACTTGGAGGAAATAGGTAAGGTCCAAATTGTCTTGATCGTCTTATATGATGATTTTATTTTGTGTTCTTACTCCAATGATTTCGACATAAAATTTAAGTATCCATTTTCTTATATTTTAACTTTTATTAAGCTGTATCAGATAAATGTGTATTTTTCTCAGAATCCCCTATCTACTAAAAGAATAGGTACATTCTTAATTTTTCCCTCCAAAAAACATCTTATTAAATAAGGAAACTAATTACAATTTATTACATTCACTAAATAAGAAAAGGATTAAGGGTTTTCTAACATGTGCCCTAAGGGCACATGATAAGAAGTTAAGTAGATAAATATTGTTGAGAATATATCACTAATTATTGTAAATATGAGTTTCAACTCTAATTTTTCATGGTATATTCTCAACAATATTTCTCTAATTAAGTTATTAACATGTACCCTAGGGCACATGTTAGAAAATCCGGACTACTAATTATATTTTATTTCATTAAATTATTATCTTTTCATTAAAATTAATTTTTTCATCAAATTATATTATTTTCACTAAACTCTAAACCATAATCTCTTAATTAAAATATAAATAAAATTTATATAAAACTATTAATTGCTAAATATTTTGTTAATTCTATGATTTCAAAATAACCTGACTAATACTACGTATAATACAAAACTGAAAATCACCATTATTACTTTCATGACAAAAAAATTAAGAGATTTAAAAATTGAAATATTTTGTTTGAAATACATTTCAACACATTATTCAATTCTTTTGATTAATCGTCAACTACTTCTACAACTTTTTTTTCTCAAAACAAAATATAATGACGAGAAACATGGACAATTAATGAGTACCACTATTATATAAGTAATTTATTAAAAAAAAAACTCTATATACCGTGCATTTATTGCACGAGATCTAAATTAGTTATATATACTTAAGATAGAGTCGAGTAAAAGCCCGAAAAATGGAAGGATTTAAATATAATGGTCCAACACTCCAGCGTCGAGAATTTTATACAAACCAAATATAAGGATTACAATCTAAACACACTCATTAAATAAAAAGATGGTAATAAACTACAAGAAAAAAAGTAGAGTAAATAATAGAAAAATATAGTTTTGGATCATATCGGATATCCAAATGTTTTAATTCTAATATCTATATTTGATCCAATAACCAAAATTTTTGGATCAGATATCTAAATGTTTTAGTTCTAATATCCATATCCGATCCAAAAAACAAAAATTTCGGGTTGGATATCCAAATGTTTGGACCGGGTTCGAACTAGATCGGATAATCAAATTTTTTGCGTAGCCGTAATGACTATGTAAGATAATAACTCATTTTAATATTAAGACGGATTCTCCATTTTAAGAAAGACTAGCTAATAAAGTAAATGGAAAAAGCAATGTAAATGTTTTATCAGTTCGTCTTTTTGTAGACAGCCACTATCTGTCTAAAGCTAAAAACGGATAATGACTTTCTCATAAAATGTAAGTGAGGGAGCAAGTGAGTGTATCCATTTCCCATCCACTTACATTTTATGAAAGAGACACTATCCATCTTTAACTTTAGACCGATACTCTCACTTTAAATTTGTGTTTATTAGAGGTAGTACAAAGGTTCACTAATGTGGTTGGTTACTCTGGTCTTTGAGAACAAACAGAAAAGATAAAATAGAGGGCGAAGCATAAAAAATGACATGGGAAGTGGGGCAATAAGGCCAATAACAGATGCTTTTGAGATGATTTGGAATTCAAAAAGTGGTATAATTGATGGTCCTGTCCTTCATGTTTTGGTCCATTTCTGTCATGATTTGACAAAACCCTTGTGCTTTGCTTTTTTAATTTTTGCCTCAATTTGGAAGCTGCACTCCCATTTTGGCACTAATTTTCCCCAGTGTTTCGGTCATTTAGGTACATTTTTTTAAAAAAAATTTGGATATCTATACTTTACTTTTTTTCTTTCATTTTTATTTTGTGCCTCTTAGATTATTTACAATAATAAAAAGTTTTGGTTCATAGAATGATATTTTCTCATCATACAATAAAGAAAGCTTTTATCATAGGATGATAAATCACAAAACTAACAAAAGTATCATGTAAGGATAATTTTCATGATTAATCATACAAGGTCTTATGTACTTTAATTGGCCAAACAATGACCATACACTTGAAATAAATCGGTTACATGAACTTAGTTTAGAATTTAGAATTTAGTTGACTAAGACTCTGTTCTTTCCAGCTGAATAAAGTTGAACTGAATTCAATAAAATTGAGCTAAACTGAAGTGAATTAAATGAGATTGGACTAACTAAACTGAATGGAGTTTAACTAAACTGTATTTAACTAAAATATAATAACAATAACAATAACAATAACAATAACAATAATAATAATAATAATAATAATTGTGTGGTTAAGTTTATTCTTGAGGGCAGATGTCCGCAGGTTCTCGGTGAATACATGTTAATGCTTTGCTCACCCCGCTTGTTAAAACTAGGTGGCGACATTCGTCCATTGTTGTGGGTACGATTTGGAGACGCCTTGTCTTTAAGGTTGGTGCTGTTTTGATCGGACCGTCGTTGTGTGGTTATTTTGACGATCTCCAGTTCAGGTCGGGATATCCGGTGGAGGAGAGACTATTTTGCATGCCATAGATGCGACATAAGACACTAACTAGTTTCTCAATTATATTGGCAAGACTAAACATATATCACAATATTCCTTTAGGGAATATAATACATTGTTCTTTCTTGTAATATGAACACAAATCATACATCAAAATTCCTTTTAAGAATAAAAATCATAACTGAACTGATTCTTTGAATAATCTCAGTTCAACTCAATTAATAATTCATCCGTCCCTTCAGGGAAGGTGGCAAATTCAATGAATTCTAATGATCATTCTCTTCATCTACTCACCTTATCCTAAATGTCCCCCAGACCAGTTACTGTTCATATGAACAGTTTTAAACGACACTCCTTCAGTCATTTTAGAGTTGGTACTTTCTTGAGCTTTGGGCCTTTGTTTACCACTACATCTCACTTTGATATTTGTTTCCTTACTAACAAAACCCTCATTTGTTTCTGTATCACCTCCCTTAACCTCTCACTTCATCTCTTGTTATCAAACTGATCATGCCCCCTCAATCTTTCACCTCCATCAAAATCGGCATTTATGGCACACTTATTACTTCGTTCTTTCGTTCGTTCCTTCCTTCACAAACCCTCATATGTGAATCAATCTCTGGAAGCCTCTGCGGTTTTGACGACGACGAGATTTGATTCAAGAATCAACAACATTAATTTGAGGACAAGGCGATGACGAAGAGTTGCTTATCAAGACCGCCACTATCAAGAGGTATCATATCTATTAACTCAAACTTACGAAATTACCAAGATTGTACTTCTATTTTTTCACTTTTTCATACAAATATTGATTTGATTCATATCTGAAACGCTTCTCCTTTAATTAAAGTATTTTTTTGGCTTAATTTAACTTGATTGACCCATTGTTGTTTGTTTGAGGTTTTGTTTTTCATATTTTATTTTGATTTGTTGTTTAAATGAAGTGGGTATTATCTTAGTTTTCTGGTAGATTATCTATATCAGATGTTGTGTTTTAACAGAGATAGTGAAGTAGGTTCAGTTCAATCAGTAGTTGGTGTCTCCTAGTTTGTCAAGGTAAATCTCACTTTAAATTGGTCTTCGTCTATTTTCTTATACAATAGCAATTGAGACTGAGTTCTAAATAAATAGGGTTTGTGTAATATGCATCATTGTTTGGAACTCTGAATAAGATGTAAAGCCCTAAACACAATTACACTTAAAAAAATGGAAACATAATGAAATAAGTTAGTTAAGACCTAAGATAGACAAATAAAGAGTGACCAGGAAAGGAAAAAAACGATGAAAGTATAAATGTGTGAGAACTATTTGAACGAGAATTAATCTGACGGCCTAATGAGAAAGCTATTTCCTCATATTAATGAGAAGTTTCTTTCATTTTCACTCATTGCCAGGAAAAAAGATGCAATTATGAAGTGTTTTTCAGATTCGCCCGCTTCTTCAACCGAGTTATAAGGGGGGTGATGTCTACGAACTAGGGGGATGAAGGAAAGAGCCTAAGAAATCACTTAGACTCTATAACAGAAGGGATTGGTCTTGATAGGTTAACCCAGAATTATATGCCTTTTGGGGTTATTGATTGTATGGGGCATGTTCTGGGTTTTTATCATCGCTGACTCTGATATCCCAGACGTGAATGCCCGAGACCTGAAATAAATTTTGAATGTAGGATTATAATTTGGGATTCCTCAATGGTAAATATACAGGAGTTGGATGTCTGTTGTAAGTACTTAAAACATGAAAATGTGATACGAAATGGAAAAAAAACAAGGTAAAGTAGTACTCCATATCAAACTGTTGGTTATGAGATTAACTGTGAGAAAATTATGTAAATTTTTTGCCAGACCTTTTCCATATTATTTCAGGTGTATTGCCCCCACACTAAGAAAAATGCCTGTGATAGTTCAGCTCTATGTTGCTCGGACTCGGTTAGAAGTATCCGACAAGGGTGCATGTACAAGTGTCGGATTCGTCTATATTATGGAAAAAAGTCGCGCTTTTGGTCTAAAATGAAGTGTCCAAGTGGCCTACCCATGTCTGAGTGTCAAGTGTACGGCACGAGTACGCGAGGTAATATTAAAGAGCCCGAGAAACATAGGAATTCAGCTTATGTAAAATGCAGTGTTCCTGTATTCCCGTCACTACCTTCAATTTCCGAAAGGTAAAGATTTTTATTTTTGAAATACGAGTGTGTCACGGCAAAGAAACTGAGTTTTGGTGCATTACATGTTAGTTATTAAGCCTTGACGGTTCCAAATGTGTTAACGCAAATGTGACATTTCCATGTATTAGAGTGTTCTTCATATCTTTGTGTTGTTGCTACATGATTTAGAGTTTATTTGCTCTTAATCCTAGAAGTAATTTGTTTAAACAGTACTTAAGAGCATCTTGATGTTACACCTTCAAAACCTGTAAGTAATTCATTTTTATCACAGCCGAAGACGTCGATTATTGATCCACCTCTTCTTGTTTTTAATGGAATTATCCACTCATAATGGCTATCCAAAAAGTTGCTCCTGAGTCTTGCACTTGCTGCTTGGTAGTGCTTGCTATACATCAGCAATGTATGTTTGGAGTTGAAGTGAATAGAATAAAAATACTTCGTTTTAATTTTATATTCAAATGCTTATTTAGTGAAGGAACCTTTATCTTCCCTCATAGGACAGGGACCTATCAGATTTCCTCGTACCAGTTGCTAATGTTCTATCTTTTAGCAACGTTTTATTATCCTTATGTTGTTGTCTCTCCCTCTCTTTGTTTTTGTTTTAATTAAATTGTGTCCACGGGTGATATTCTAAAGACAATTAAAGGTGGGAAGAGCTCTATTCCAAAAGAAGTCAAATATTAACTCAATGTTCAGTCAGGTATATATTCTCATCTGCGGCTATGAAAGTCATTCCATATCTTTGGAAAATTATGCACATGTGCATACTATACATGTACTTCCATTGCATGTAACAAATTATAAGCACAAGGAAAATAATATTTGTATTCAAAAACAAGATGTCTACAATGGCGATGGGGTTGGAAGGTCGCTACCATTTTTTTTTTGGTGGAATGTGAAAATATATTATAAACCAACCATATAGTTTTACATCATGGCATGCTAGGTACCATTACAAAGAGATCTCATCATTTCCTTTATATACTCACTACAGAATTAAACCCCTAATCCCATGGAGCACATTGTTGATGAGTATATCTAGATGTCCATTTTCTATCCAAGCATCTACCYTGTATCACCATATGAACTTGTTGCAGAATAGCACGAGGATGCATAAGCTTAAGTTCTACTCTACATAGATTACGAGCAAACCAGAGCTGATAAACCAGAGCAATAATAGCAGCAAACACAATATGCCTTTTCATCAGGGATGTACATCTCCAGGCGACACAATATACCTTTTCGAAAGTTTTGAAAAATCGAGTTGAAAACTCGATTGGGCAAGTGTTTTAAGGCTCGATTTTAACTCAATTTTTAAGCCCATTTTCTTTACTAGTTGGCACGAATTTCGAGTACCCCGACCCAATTACCCATCCAACCCATTGACCCAGCTTCGACCCTCCTTAACCCAACCCAAATCCAATCCCCAAACCCGACACAAACCAACCCCCTTCAACCCGTGCTTGACAACCCTCCAAACCCAACCCATTCGATGACCCAAACACCACCCAATCCAACCCCTCTCAAGCCCAACCAAACCACTCATGTCTCTCCCACATATCAACACACAAACCCCAACAAAGCCACCATCCAAACCCGTCCAAAACCACACTCAAAAAAGCCCACCCAAACTTGCAAAACAGCCCGTGTTGATGCTCTGTTCTCCGAGCATGTTTTCGATTTCAATTCGACAACAATTCTTCCAACCTAAGCTTCCCCACTTATCTAAATTAACCCTAATACCTTCCCCCTTAATAAAACTAAGAAAACTCTATCCCCAATCCCTTGAAAACCAAGTCCAAACCACACCCAAACACAAACAGTCCAAAACCGAACAACCTTTGAACAAACCCTATTTCTATCCTTATAACTACCCATATACCACGACCATTAGAAAGGGGAGGCATCCATTAGCAAGTATACATATCATAATCAGCATACAACATAAAAAACCTTGCAAAAAACCCTCAGGAGAGGCCTCAACAGCCGCACGAAAACAGGGCATACAATTTCTGTTTTTGTGTTTTTGCCTTGACTTCTACCTCATTTTTCATACCTAATCTGTATCAACGAGATACAAAGCTTTAAACTTTCACAAAATTCACACTTTTTAGTTTCCATAACATCTTTCAAATCTCATTTTTGTTAAGAAACGAAGTCGTGGTGAGCATTCAAAGTTGGCTGCTCAAACCGTGTTCAAGGACGGGATTCGAAGGATCCCCTTTTGCAAATTTCAATTGTTTTCGTCGAAGACGGCCCCTCGGGATAAAACCTTACATTCCATTATGATATAGGATATTGAACAACGATACATGTAAGTTGAGGGTGTAATACCCCCATACACCAATGTGCTTTACCAAGACCACCCTAGGCATAAAAGTGCTACCATCTCGGTTACCCGAGGCAATGTATATCAAATAGACCATAAAGAAACATACTTTAAATAAATAGTTTAACTGATTACAAACCGAT
>VHZZ01003795.1:55312-65731 GCA_009801015.1 Silene noctiflora
GTTTCATTAAAAGATAATAGTGCTTAACATTTGTTTCTTACTCGTTCATTTGTGAACATTAGAAGAACAAAATAAGCACTTTCTTATTTACGTAAGTAAGTTGAGTATTTGACGATACTTATAGTGAGTTGAGTATTTAACGATACTCGTAGTGAGTTGAGTATTTAACGATACTCGTAGTGAGTTACAACTAGAGTTAGTTGTACGAGTGGGTTGATAATTTTGTAATTCGTAGAAAGGTACTAAAATTATTAATCGAGAATAGTAGAAGTAGGTTTCGACTTGTGAAACTGAACCACTTCAAAAATACGTGTGTCGTCGTCTTTTTTTCATTTGCTTTCTCGTTTCCTTTTGCATAAATTACTCAGGTTTAATCAATAAACCTTAAGTAAACAATTCATCACGCTTAATACGAAATTTGGTTGTCAAAACGAAAAAGTTTGCATACTCAATTCACACCCCCCCCCCCCTCTTGAGTATTTTGGATTGATAAACTCTTCAGTATTACATTGGTCTAGTTGTACCCTTAGCTAAGGGTTGCCTACGTATCCTCTTTCACAGAATCAAACCGGGTTCGTAATTCTCCCGTTACATCATAAAACAATTTCATGCAGCGCTAGCAAAAGCTAACAATTTAAAAATTATTCTAAATACATAGTAATTCAAATATTATTTCATAACATTTGAGAATGAGGCCGTTAAGGATAGTATTTATTTAGTTGGTCCAAATTCATAGGATTTTTGAAGTCGTTCCCATCCAAATCTGTCAACCGAACTGCACCTCCCGTCAATATCTTATTTACCAAATAAGGGTCTGCTCAATTTGGTTTGAACTTACCCCTTGGGTCAATAGGTAATAGAGCTCAACTAATTTGAGAACTAAATCACCATCATTAATTCCTTTAGGTTTGACCCTTTTGTTGAAGGCTCTTTTTATCCTTTTCTGATAGAGTTGGACATGATATAATGCATTCAAATGTCTCTCATCGAGCAAGACTAAAGAGTCATACCTAGCTTGAACCCAATATGCTTCGGGAACTTGACTCTCAACTAAGATCCTTAGAGATGGTACCTCTAACTCAACAGGCTGAACCGCTTCCATCCCATAAACCAAATAGTACGGGCTTGTACCCGCGGCTGTTATAATTGAAGTTCAGTACCCCCACAGTGCGAAGGGTATCTTTTATGGCCATTCTTTATAGTTATCAGACATCTTTCTCAAGATAAGTGTAACTGTTTTATTAGCAGCTTCTACTACGCCGTTTGTCTGTGGTCTGTAGGGTGATGACTTGTGATGTTTGATTTTATACTTTTCAACTATAATTACAGTTTTAGCTTGAAAATGAGTCCTGTGATCACTGATGAACTCATGCGGTACTCCGTACCGGCAAATAATGTTATTCTGAATAAATTGTGCTACTTGCTTCGCCTTTAGCACTTTGTAAGACTTAGTCTCTACCCACTTCGCCTTATTTTAATGACCCAGCCACTTGGTTGATTACCAGAGACGATTCTCCATGTACTAATAATTTCTTTACGCCTAACTCAAGAGCGCTACGCAAACCGAGTAAACATGCTTCATACTCAACGACATTGTTCGTGACGTTGAAGTCCAACTTGATTGATACGGGCACATGTTCACCCTTTGGCGAGATGAGAAGAATTCCCATTACGTATCTCATATAAATCGATGCTCCATCGAAATATAGGTCTCATACATCGGTTTCTATATGGACAACATCTTCATCGGGAAATGACCAAGTATCCACTACTTCAGTTTCCTCAATTGGGTTGTTAGAAAGGAAATCAGCAACATCCCTTAATAACTTTCAAGGTCACATATTTGAGGTCAAACTCAGATAACATGAGACTCCACCTTATCATTCTCCCATTTAGTACCAGTTTTTCAAACAAGTACTTGATCGAATCCATTTTTGAACAAACATTCACGCTGTAACTGAGCATGTATGCCTTAATTTATTTGCTGCCCCAACTAGGGCCAAACACGTCTTTTCAAGGGGTGTATATTTCACTTCATAGTCTAAGAACTTTTTACTAATGTAGTAAATATCTCGTTCATCTTTATCAACAGTTTTGGCCAACATTGCCCCCATCACGGTATCCGTGCCAGTTAGATACAACGATAATGGCAAACCGGCCACATGTTGGCTTAGAACTGGTGAAGAAGACAAAACTTCCTCGATCTTATCAAATGCAGCTTGACATTGGTCATCCCACATTACATGTTCTCCAACTTTCAATTTCTTAAATATTGGCTGGCATATCATTATCAACTTTGTGACAAACCAGCTTATATATTGGACCCGGCCTAGGAAACTTCGAATTTTTTTCTCGTTCTCGGGGTGGGGCATTTCCATAATGGCTTTAATCTTTAATGGTTTGACTTCGATACCACGGTGGCTAATGATATGACCCAAAAGCTTGCCAGAGGTGAACCCGAAAGCACATTTCTGCGGGTTTAATCTCATATTGTATTTCCGTAACCTTTCAAAGAATTTTCGTAGTGCTTAACAATGGCCACTACAATCCTTTGACTTCACAATCATGTCTTCAACATAAACTTCCACTTCCTTGTGCATCATATCATGTAGCAACGTAGTTGCCGTTCTTTGGTATGTTGCCCCGACATTTATCAATCCGAACGACATCACAGTACATCAGTAGGTTCCCCATTGGGTAGTAAATGCGGTCTTGTGCATATCTTCCACAGCCATGTTAATCTGATTGTAACCGGCATACCAATCCATGAAAGATAATTGGGCATAATTCTCGGTGTTGTCATCAAATATATCGATGTGAGGTAATGGAAAATCGTCGACTAGCCTTATTCAAATCGCGAAAGTCAACATACACACGGACTTTCCTATCTTTCTTTGGTACTGACACTACATTGGCTACCCAATCTGAATACATGGATACTTTAATAAACCCGGCTTTGAATTGCTTATCAACTTCTTCTTTGACTTTCAAGGACCACTTGGTACGCATTCTGCGTAGCTTTTGCTTAACTGGCTTGAACCCTGACTTGATTGGAATCTTGTGTTCTGCAATTTCCCTATCGATTCCCGGCATGTCTTTGTAAGACCATGAGAATACATCCTTCAATTCTTTTAACAAATTGATAAACCCTTTTTTTTGTCTGTGGGGTCTAAGGTGGTTCCTATTTTGAGTCCTTGTGGTTCTAGGGTGGTTCCTATATTGATCGTTTCGGTATCTTCGATTGCCGAATTTCTTTGGTCATATTCATCTAACCCTCTAACCAAATGTGGAGGTGGTTCTAGCTCCTCTTCCTCTTTTTCCTCTTTGACCTGTTTCTTTTCAGCCTCATTCTCAATGTCACTACTGAAACAATTATTTTAAAAAATTGAATTGCAATGTAAATAAGACAAGTTGTAAGAAAACTGGTTCGTTTTATTGTTATCAATTTGAAAATGCACAAAATACGCTAACATCTGGGCCAACTGTTCAGGGGTTAGTGGAGGAATGATAGAGGTATCCAAGATAGGCCCCAGAATACTAGAATTAGGAAGACGTACATTAAAAGGAAAAACTGGGGAAGGGGTGGCTTCGACACCTAGTTCCTTTAACTCAGACTTAGAACTCTTGTCAGACTCAGACTCAGACTCAGATTCAGACTCAAAATCGTCACCCATCTTGAACATCTCTCCTTTATGGGCAAAAGATCTTTCCATCTGAAATGCTGGAAATGTCTAATTTGATCTTTACTTCTAATTCCAAATATGACATCCTTTTCGCTGATCTGAACCACCACTAGTGTCAGGCCTTCGTTGTCTTGCTTACGGAAGTAGGATCCCAACCAAATCTAGGCAGTATATACCTTACTATTAGATTTTCTGAAGATCTAACTTTTTAGGCAGGTGACTGTTCATCTATCTTAGGGAGAACTATGGGTTCAGGGGGATTCCTGATGAAATCCAAATAACGGGAGGCCCATATCATCATGTTTTCTTCTCTATCACGCTCTATATTTAGGTACCAAGGCAGGGACATACTTTATTTCATCAGCTTATTTATCCTGTCATTTTCTTGTTTGAGAGCTTGTTCCCAGGCAGAGTTGTCTGCTTTAGTCTTTTGGTGCTCCTTAATGAGGGAAGCCTCTAAGGTCGACCCTTCATTAAGTGCCTCGACTAAAGTGGGTTCCTTAAGGTAATTTTTCCAGGACGTCCTTGATAGTTGAGGTATGGCTTGCTTTTTCATCTCGATAAGAACGCCTAGATCGAGTTAAATGGTTAGACTCGAGGACATATTTTCTTATTCTCAAGATTTTATCTTGAGTTCGTGGAACAATCGCACCTTTGGTGAGATAGATATCATCTTCATCGTCATCCCAAATAGCATTGATTTCATTTCCACCTCGGAGAATGTATGGTGTGCAGTCGATACCGAAATCCCCAAATTGGACTTCATTCTCTGGGCCTCGAAGGTATTTCGAGCAATTGATGAACTCCTTCCCTACATAGAAACCTTTGAGACGGCATATGGGCCGGATCAAATGGGTCATATCATTATTGTCTTCGACAAATATTACATTAGTGTGACTACAGAATGGATTAGTCACGTTGTTGGGCTTAACTGTTGGGATCAGGAACCTTCCGTTCTTGATCATATCTTGTATTTCGTGTTTGAGACGGAAGCAGTTTTCCATGTCATGTCCCATGCCTCGATGAGAGGCACAATATGCATCTGGTTGGTACCATTTATTCTGTTGTTCCAACGGTGGTTCAGGAGTTAGGCCAATGGGGGTTCAATTTTCTTTAGGCCACGAGTCTTTATAGGGCATGTGTATAGGTACACCCAATATCATTAAACACCCTCGGACTAGAGCGTTGAGGCTTTTTGGAAGTTCCTCCCAAAAAATTAGTAGCTTGGATATGATTGGCACTAGTAGATGCCTTTGACTTGGAGGAAGAAGTTCCAGGGTATCTCTTGGGTATAGTGACTTCCATGGCACGATGGTCATCTTCAATTATCCTCCCAATGCGAATCAAGTCTTTGAAAGTACTAAAGTTTTGATACTTTAGCTCATTGTGGTAGGCAGGTTGAAGGTTTTTCACAAACTTATCCACTATGTCGACTTCGTCGAGCTTTTTAGTTAACTTTACGCTTTCAGCGCGCCATCGAGACAAGAAAGTAGTGAAACCCTTTTTCTCCCTTTGGATCATGACCTCGATAGTCCTCATAGTTGTTTGGATTTCCGCATTGTCAGCATAATGCTTACAAAATTCGGTGGTCAGATCTTCGAAGGTAGGATAGTTCTTGAGATCTAAGTTATAGAACCATCCCCTTGGATGTTCCTCCAAAGATTGGGCAAAGATAGCAGTTAGCATACTCGCAGGCACACTTTTCAGAGCAAGGTGTTCTTTTTGTAAAACCTTATATGCTTAGAGGGTTTTCGGTTCCCTTAAATTTAGGGATATCCGTAAGCACAAAGTTCTTAGGGAGTTCATCTTGGACCGGAGCATAGTCCCTTAAATTTTCATAGTGGATGCTCTCCTCCTAAGAGAGCTTAAGTTGGTCTTCAACGAGGTGAACCGTCTTTCAAAATTAGACATTTCTGGTGAGGTGGTTACAGGGACTTCCCCACCAATCTTGGTTTCGATCGCAGTTAAACGAGTCATGATTTGCTCCAAAGTTTCACTCATCTTGGTTATAAGAGCTTCAGTAGTCATTTTTCTAGTCTTGGTCGGCCTTTCTACAAAGAAACTTCGAACTAATCAATATCTAAAACAATACCCCTGCATAAATAAGGACTCGACTCATAGACTTAACCTTTGACTCAGACTTGACTCAAAGACAGACTTAGACCTAGGAAACGAGATAAATGGCTCATTTGTAAGGGATCTCACGCGTAGGAGAGGGGTGTTAGAACTAACTACGTCTATGACCTGACTCAACTAACTTCTTAACTTAGACCTGACACCGAATTGGTGTGACTAACCCGTGTTCGAACCAAACACGGTTCATGGGTTGAAAGTGACGCCTCAAGTGACCTAAATGGGGAGCGTGGTGGTTTGACTTGATCCAAAAGGTCGACATACTTGACTTGGACCCTAGAGGTGGCTTGGGTAACCCACTAGGGTTGTGTATTGGCTAGAAACACGGTTCACTTGAACCCACGACACAGCTAGACTCTACTCAAAACATATTCTACGATCGGGTACGGTTAGGTGAGAAAATCATTTTGGAATTGATTTTAAAATGGACGATTTGAAAAATGACATTTCAAATGGGCAGCATGCCGGCTGTGAAAAGGCTCTTCTTTTGATAAACGGTTGAAAAACGGTTGGAATTTTCTAAAAAGAAAGACACGGAACACAAACACATAGCACATAAGCATTCACATATTAATCGTGCATGTCCTCTTCTAAGTCTCGATCGGTCTTCTTATTGGGTATATGCCAATGTCCCACTTTGTCGAAGAATTCAAACCTCCCATAAGCAGAAATGTGTAATATGGTCGGACAAAACTCAAGGACCGCAATTGAAACATCTTGGTACTTAAACCATGCATAGTGGACATCACCTCCTCACCATTGAGATCGACCCAACATGTGAGGTGGGCCTCCTAAAGTCTCAGAATGGGTCATGAATGCAAAAAATGATTACAATGTTATTCTATTAGCCAAAATTTTCCTTTTCAAGTTACACATTCGCCAGCGGAGTCGCCAAAATGTGAATGAGGGAAATCCGCCCACACAAATGTTTCTTTTCAAAAAACATTTTTTTATATCGAAAAGAGTCGCCACTAAATTTAAGGAAATTTATAAACCAAATTTAGATAAATGGGTTCGTCGTGAAAGTACGTGTTGGAAAATTAATTTAATTTCATTAAGAAAAACACTCAACCCCGCCCGTTGCAATAACGACCTCTACTCATAGACTATGATGGCTAGTTGAACAAGATCGTAATCATTTATGTGAAGTGCAAACATCATTTTTAAACCGTAACATGTGAGATCAATTTCTATGTGGTTTAACATTTAATCTACTTTGTCCAAGATTTTTTAGCATGTGATTGTTCATTAATTATTCTGGAAAATTAAACAATCAAGGGATATGAAAGAAATATTCTTACTCTTAGCATGAGATAGAATAACAAACATTAGCGGTTAGATTACAAAAAAAAATGCAATAAAACCAATGAACAAACAAATCGAATCAAACTAAAGACACGGCCTAAAACCGTGGCCTAGGGCACAAGAACCAAGGTGTCACTCGGCCTAAAACGGGTCATGCAAGGCCTCATCTAGGTCAAGTCGGGTTTCATTCAAGTGACATGAGATAAAACAAAGTATATGAATTAAAGCAAGCAACAAGCAAACAATTCAATTGATTATTTCATAAACAATTAACACATGCTTAAGACAAGTAAAGGGACTAAGTTAATTATCTAAAGTAGACCCTAAACACGGCATTCAATATGAATTCATATCATAAATTGGCTCATCAAATAAAACGGTTGAAGATTGATTAACATGCTAAAAGCTTTCAATTAATTCTTAATTAAAACAATTAAAACTAAACATACAATTATAACATGTGAGGAAAGTTAAACATATATAAAATTAGACCAATTATAGCCTAATATATAGGAGACACACGACATACATACACGACACACATATACAAAAATAAACCGACACAAACAATTCGAATTAATTAAACTAACATGTAAACAAATCATACGAACTCGATAATTATGTCCAAATTTTCGAAACATATGATGCATATCAACAAACAATTCAACTTTAACACAATTATTTCATAATTGCATTAAACATGCTAATTATTCAATTCAACATGCAAATTAATTAAACAAACATGCTAAATATTCAAGTAACATAATTAGATAAATAAAACTCAAACTTTAACATGTTAAAACAGGTCTTAATCATAAATTTAATTAACATTCTCAAATTATTCTAATTTAAATAATAACGAATTAAATTAAGCAATTAAAACGAATAAAACATGATATAAGCATCATATAATTCATGTAAGACAAATCTGATCTAACACAAGACAAATCCACACACCAAATAAGGCCATCCATCGGCTCATATAATACATATTTCATTCTCCTTCATTCAACATTAACAGTGCAATAATCATCGTTAATTAACACAATTAAGTCGATTTAATTCTGCCCTATCCTGAATACAAGGACATGTAAATGAGAAAGAGATATGACCGACCAATCTAGCGGCTTTTTATCCCTAAATCAAGTCAACACGAGTATTCAGAATGGTACTTTAACTCATACTCAGAGCTATACTAATTATTTGGCAAGTTACTATATAAACTCAGATGATATAATACGACGATATTAAGACGATGTAAATAATAATAAAAAGATGAAATAAAAAGGAGAAAGGAGAGATTATTATGCACCCTCAACCTACATGTATCATTGACACCGTCTTGAATCGTAATCGATAGTCGGTCTTGTCTCGAGGGGCCGTCGTCGACGAAAACAATTTGCAAAACACGTTTTTTTGAATTGAGTAAGCAACGATTTTCAAAAGCTTGGTGTGACTTCGTTTCTTAACCAATTTTTGTTTAGAAAGATGTTCTGGAAACTAAAAATAACGTAAATTATGAAAGTCCAAAGGTTTTAGGCTCGTTGTAAGGGCGCGAAAATCGAGGAGGAAAAGCTGCTGGAAACAACTTGAAAACATAGTGTATTATCACTTGGTTTTTCGAGCCAATTCGAGACAGGTTTAGGATTTCTTTTGAGGATTGTTATCTTCTGGTTTGTTAAGGGATTTATTATTTGCTAAGGGTTCTAAATTTAGAGGAATAGGTGGTATATATAGTGAGAAACGAACGGTTGAAGTACGGCTACCCGAGTGCACTCGGTTTGGACTGCTTGTGTTTGAGTTGGATTTGGTTATGGTTTTGTGAGATATTTTGGCTAGGTTTTGTAATTATTCCATACTATATACCTTGGGGGTTAAGCTAGGTATGGATAAGGGCTTGGTTAGACAACATAAGGGGACGAACAAACCGTCTTAAAACAGCCCCATACACACGAGTTCATACTCTGTTTTGGGCTGCATTAGGACGCGTTTTTGGACGAGGTTTTGAGGAGTTTAGGTTATGGGTAGTCTAGATTAAGCATTCTAGGATATTTGGGTATGGATTAAGGAAGTTGGGTCTCGAATTTGGGTTGATTTGAGACGGGTTTGGGGCTTCGAATTAAGGTATGCACACGGGTTTAGCTAAACGTGGATGGGCTGTTTTGGGACGAGAGATTGAAGGGGTTTTTGGATGATTTGGGTTGGTTCATTAGGGGGGTTAGAATATGGGTGGTATGGTTAAGGGATTGGGTCGAAGGTTTCCTCGAAAATCGTGTCCAAATCGTATAGAAAAGGAGCTTGAAAACCATACATAAAACCGTCGTAAAAATCGAATTTTTCAAATACGATTCATAAAACAATTTTCAGTTTCAAAATGATTTTTCAAATCCAAAATTTATTTTCAATAAAATTAAATCAAATTATTTTCAATAAAATGAAAGAAATAAATTAAATTGATCATTTTGTCAAATAAACCAATTAAAACGAATAAATTGATTAAATCAATAAATTTAACAAAATCGATTAATTAAAAATTATCCAAATATTTTATTTTCAATAAAATAAATAAATTCAAATCATAAATAAAATTAATTTCAAAAGAGTTAATTTAAATATTATATAAATTAAATAACTGCTTCATCGACGACGTACATTCTACATCGTAAAACGAACTTCAAATAAGTGATGATGCCAACTGGCAAAGACATGTTGTCCTATCATCATCGGGTGTTTGTCAAGATCCTATAGATTTCAGTATCGACAATACGGGTATCTACAGGTTGTGCTGGCGGCAGGCGTCACGTAATGGTTGGGAAGGAGAAGTTGATGTACAGAGTAACAAAGCCCAAGAGTTTGGTTTTAATCATACAATGATTGTGTGTTCTCACTAGTCACTGAGTCAATCATTAAGTCATAAGCATGGGTTTTGATTTTGGGAATTTGCACATGGGCTGTTCATTTAGTTTATATATATATATATGGCCATGATCCGGTGAGAACCATCACTAAATCTTAACTAAATCTCGATTCGAAAGTTTAGGTGAATCATTTAGCCTTAGCTTGTTTTGTTCAAACACATTATTTGGTATAACTAAACTAAATTTATTGATTATATTAAGAAAAGATGTATTTATGTACAAAAATTTATAAGTGCACTAAAATGCGCTCTAGATGCATGAAAATGAGTACTAAGTGCATGAAAACAGTCATATACAGGAAAATGATTACTAGCTACATGAAAATTAATAAAACGTATTTCGCCTCGATTTCCGTCAATATTTTATAATTTTTGGACCAA
>VHZZ01003797.1:0-10256 GCA_009801015.1 Silene noctiflora
CCAGAACCTGTTATAATCGGACACCAACCCACTCGATCGAGTAGGTCCTACTCGATCGAGTCAGAACAGGTAGGGGAAACCGTAGTATTACAACTCTGACATTTAAACAAACTTACCATTATGGCCCAACATTGAAAACAATAAAAAAATAGATTAAGGACAACAAATAATAAAACACAAGCTAAAAAACAAACCTGATGTTCATCTGAAATGAAGGTTCACCCCTCTCCATCTACTTCTCCCAAAGTACTTTTCAATTGCTGGAAAAACCACTGATAATTGTCATTATTCTCACCCTCCACAACTGCCCAAGCTAATGGAAACATTTGTTCATTATCATCTCTTCCAATAACAGCCATTAACTGACCTCCCAAAAAAGTCTTCAAAAAGCAAGCATCAACACATAGCAGCTTCCTACAACCAAGCAGCCACCCTTGCTTGAGAGCATCAAAACATACAAATATTCTTTGAAACACTGCAGGATTTGGGCTTATATTTGGGTTGGTGTACAAAGTGAAGACACTGGTTGGGTTGCCTTGTTCAAGAGCAGCTATATAACTCCCTAACCTACTGTAATGTTCTTTCATTGATCCATGGAGCAGTTTATGAGCATAATACTTAACTTTGTAAGCAAGATCTTTCTTAATTATCGCCTTATATGCTCTCCTAATAGTATTTATGATGTCTATGGTTGACCAATGTGGTTTAGTTTTAAATATATCAAGGAACTGTTTTGCTAACCAGGTTGATTTAAGTTGTCTGTTACTCTCCATTGTCCTTTGACAAGTATGGTGAGGATCAACTGTATTTACAAGAAAAGCTGCTGATTTATTGTCCCAACTACCATATAGTTTGAAGGGACACCCTTTTTTACATCTAACCCTAAGTTTTTTCCCCCTAACTTTATCACTGATATCAAAAGTAAGATCTCTCCCCTGAGCTACTGCATAACTAATTACAGCTTCCTTGAACAACTCTGTGGTAGGGAATCTAATTCCCACACACCATTTTAATTTCAAATAGTTTATTCTCTCATTCACTACAGGGACACTAGATGACTTCCTTTTTCCAGGGATACTCTCTTCATCACTCTCCCTAGGTGTGTCATCCTCATCTCCACTTTCATCATAATCACTTAGGTGTACATCAGCTTTTTTTGCAGAATTAGGTGAACAATTCAAAGTTGTTTGTCCAGTGAGCTTACCAGATGCAGCTTCAAGTTGTACTTGATTTGCAATTTTTAAAGAATTTGCATTACAAGCTAACAGTTTCACTCTTGCTTCATGCAACTCATCATCATGAAAGTCAATGTCATTTAAATCATCTCCAAGTTGGACATCATCTTCTTCACTTTCATCATCCTCATCATCACTTTCTCCTCTCCAGGTTCATAACCTGGATCATCTTCTTCACCCTCAATCAAATCAGTACAATCCTCATTACATTTCAAAGCTTCCTCATTAGCTCTTTCTTCATATTCATTAAACAGATCTGTTATTCTAATGTCATTGCAGTCAAAAGATGGTTTAGGATGATCACTGACTGTTTGGTGAATCTCAGATACTATTTCTTCAGTATTTGGAGATGTTTTCTCAAATGATTTTTCAACAGTATTTTGTTTGGAAACAAATCTGGGTGATGTTTTAGAACTGCTTTTTTGGGATTTTTCAACAGGTGACCTTGGTCTTGAGATTTTTTGGGGAGATTTTAGAACTGTTTTCTTGCGATTTTTTTCAGAAACAAGAGATGTGGTTTTATGAGCAGATGAGGTTGTCTTTTCTTTTTTAGTTATAAATGAGGAAGATAACACAGATGGTCCCTCCTTTTCTAAAGTAATACCTTTTCTCAGTAGCAAGAGATGTTTTTTTCACATCCACCTTTCTCCTAGGTATTAATGACTTATTAACAACAACACCACTACCAATAACCTCTATCCAATGCATTAACTGACTAACATCTTTCTCAGGTATAATGTAGCAATCCATGAGTCTATGGAGCCCAGCCAAAGTACACATAATCTGTGCATCCCTATCATCAAATGCTCTCCTTAAACCCTCATTTGGATTCATAAAGAATATACCATCTATACCCCTCTTAAATCCAAATTTCTCAGCTTCCTCAATCAAAGTAAATCAGCCCATCTCATTAGGATCAACCGCCACTGTCCTAAAATTTATACCCAGATAAACCAAAGATTTTTTATCCATCTTAAAACAGCCTCCGTGCAAAAATTTCAAAGTAACAGCAGCTAAACAATTACCCTAAATCCAGCATCAAGATAGAATCAATTAACTACAGATTATTGACCCACTAAAAAATTACGAATTAAACCCTAATAAAAAGGGGGAAAATGGAAAACCCTAATTTAATTGACCCATTGAAAAATTAAACAACAACAAATCAATAATTCAGATTATTCAAATAAAATTGGATATCAACATGAAAAGTACYATAAAAGAAGAAAGGAGTGGAGATTTACCTCAGTCATTGACGGAGAAATTGGATTAACAACAGTCTTCTTCGCCATTAATTTATAGAAGAAGAATAAAAGTAGAAGATGACAAGAAAAGCGAGTTCATCAATGTCTGTGGAAGAAGTTCAGGCGTCAATGGTGTTAAAGAGATGAAATTGAAATAAGGTAAAATTTTGATGAAAATGACAGAGAAAGAGAGAAAAATTTGTTTAAGAAGAAAGGTGACTTGCTAATCAGGTCACAGGTTACTCTAGTTTAATATAAGTGAAGGTGTCTTATTGTTGGGTTTATTCGTAGTTAAATAAGAGTTCAGAGTATTTTAAGTGGTAACCCAATAGTTCAGAGTATTGTTATCAATTAATCCTTTACGGAATACCTAATTTTCGTTCGAGGCTTGTTTATAATGTACCGGCACCCTAAAATGTTCTTAGTTATTTCTCAAAATAGCATAGCTGCTTTATCCAACCCAACGAGTCGTTCGTATGATTTACAGACATATTTGTTACGAGACCCTGAAATTCCGAAAATCATGTATTATACATTTGAGCCGTTTAGAAGGTCGTACCGAGTCATGTTTCTTTTCCTCCCAATTTTTCCACCACGTGTCGGTGATCACTTCATGAGCTAATGTATCGATGTTAGCTCTAAATAAAAAGTTATCATCTATTTTTAAGGAGTACTCGATTTTCGTCCCATACTAGTTTATCGGATACCGACACACTCAAATGTCTTCTGTTTCTTCTAAAAATTAATGTGAATGCTTTATTGACTCGAAGAACTGTATGTATGTTTTATGTAAATTTTTGTTCCAGAACCCTGAAATCCCGAAAACCGCGTATTATATACTTAAATTTGAGCTGTTTGAAGAACGTACCGGGTCATGTTTCTTTTCCTCACAAATTTTCCACCATGTATTAGGGGTCGCTCCATGAGTCACCTTATTCAATTTTCAACCCTAATTAAAAAGTATTCATCTATTTTTAAGGAGTACCTGATTTATTTCCGGACTCGTTTATCGTGTACCGGCACCCTCAAATGTCTTTTGTTGCTTCTCAAAATTTGTGTAGCTACTTTATCTGACCCGAAGAGCCGTTTGTATGATTTACTAACATTTTTGTTCTGAGACCTCGAAATCCTGAATAGCGTGTATTATACACTTAAGTTTGAGCCATTTAGGAGATCGTACAGGGTCATGTTTCTTTTCCAACCAGTTTTTCTGCCACGCGTCTGAGGTCGCTTTATGAGTTACCATATTCGATTTTCAGCCCTAAATAACAAGTATAAATATATTTTTAAGGAGTACCTGATTTTCGTCCGAGACTCCTTTATCGTGAAACCGACACCCTCAAATGTTCTCTGTTTTTTCTCAAAATGTGTGTGGCTGCTTTATTTGACCCGAGGAACCGTCCGTTAGATTTACAGACATTTTTGTTCCGAGCACCTAAAATCCCGAAAACCGTGTATTCTACACTTAAATTTGAACCGTTTTGGAGGTCGTACCAGGTCATGTTTGTTTCCCTACCTGTTTTTCTAACACGTGTCTGAGGTCATTTCAAGAGTTACCTTATTCGATTTACAGCTCTAAATAAGAAGTATTCATCTATTTTTAAGGAGTATCCGATTTTCGTTCCAGACTTGTTTATCGCATACTAGTACCCTCGAATGTCCTCGGTTGATTCTCAAAATTTGTGTCGTTGTTTTATCTGACCTAAGAAACCGTCCGTATATTTTACATTTATTTTTGTTCCGGGACCCTGAAATACCGAAAACCGTTATACACTTAAAATTGAGCCGTTTAAGAGGTCGTACTGGGTCATGTTTATTTTCCTACAAGGTTTTCTACTTTTCTACCATGTGTTTGAGGTCGTTTCATGAGTTACTATATTTGATTTCCAGTTATAAATAAGAACTATTCATCTATTTTTAAAGAATACCTGATTTTCGTTCGAATCACATTTATCGCAACTGGCACCTTCAAATGTCTTCCGTTGCTTCTGAAAATTTGTGTGACTGGGGAATACCAAAGGGCAAAGCCTAACATCAGGGCCGTCCCCGAGATTTTCGGGGCCCTATGCGAGATATGATAACGAGGCCCCGAGTAAGTATTGTAGAAATCGTTCGGAACATTTATCCTGAATTCCGATATTTGTATTTCGAGAACGAAAAATATATAGTAACATTACATTTACAAAATTGTGAAATATTTTGTTTGAAGTTGAATATTTTATTTTCTGAACCTTCCACTTTATTATAAACAAAATAAATATCTTATTTTTTAACTACTCCTTATCAAATTAATATAAGATTTATTTTTCAAAATCAATGGTATATTATTAACATACAACTAACTTGCATTTGTAAAGATATTACTAAATTTATCAACTTCAATATCTTCTCCCAACATAAATTAGCGTGTATGTAAATAGTTGTTTGCGTTTTTTTTTTCTTGGAGAAAAAAAAAATTGTTTAATAGGAATAAAGAAAATATTAAAATTGAAAATATAGATGAAAGTTAAATTAAAAGGAAAATTNAGAAAAAAAAAATTGTTTAATAGGAATAAAGAAAATATTAAAATTGAAAATATAGATGAAAGTTAAATTAAAAGGAAAATTGAGAGTATAATAGGTCAATTGAAACAAAAAGGAAACAAAAACGTTGGAGAACATTAATGATTGAGAGGGCCCCGCGATATAATAAGGAAACAAAATGCTCATGGGGAGTTTCGAACACGGGTTGCAACAATAAAAAACAAATGCCTCTACCATCTCTACTACTGACTCATGCTGCCTATAATTGTGTTAATATGTACATATTTTAAAAGTGAAACAGAATTTGACCCCCAAAATTTGGGGGCCCTGTGCGCCCGCACGGGCTGCACTCCTTAAAAGCCGGCCCTACCTAACATCATCTAGACTCTCCAAATTTAATGTATGAAAAAGAACTAGTACTATTTCAATTCTTAAGTTATGGTTTCAAAACAATCTTTACAACACTATTAGATCCGCGGACTTTCAAGCGATGTGTTCATAAATAATTTATTCTTGACAAATTACAAGGTCTTTGACTGCGAAATTTTACAGGCATATACTAGACTTGAAATAAACCAAAGTCTTTGTTTAAACCTTTCGAAGAAAAAGACTTTAAGATGTGGACATAAATTGTTTAAGATGACTTACAGACTTACATAATTGGTGTAACTTTACTCCTTTAATCAAATTACGATAATTCTAACTATAGATGATTATGCTCTACCTAATCACAATTATATGATGAACTAAAAATATAAACAAGTTTATAAAGATTAAAGATGAAATTTTTTAAAAGATTTAAAGGTTACAAAAAAACTTACGAAAGAATAGAAATTAAGGATGTTTACTTCTTGATTTTGCATATATGGTTTTAAAAATTTAAGGGTATTTACACTAGTGTTATGACAAGATCCTACAAAACTACAATTACCAAAAAAAAAATTGGTCAATCCAAATTACCAAAAAAAATTGGTCAATCCACTCGGTCAAACTGAGTTTTCCTTTTTTTTGTTTTGTTTAATAACTCTCTTATTCAACTTTCCTAATTCTATTTTATGTTCATCATAGAGCTGTTCAAATGCGGGTTTGGGCCGGACATAGGCCGGGCCGTGAAGAAAAAAATTGCCCTTTAAGACCTTAATGGGCGGGCCGGGCTATAATTATGGGCCAATTATCCTTGCCCTTGCCCGCCCTTTAGTGAAAAGTCRGGMGGCCCAYGGGCTAATGGGCCATAACACAATACTTTAACTATTAGTTACGTATTCGGTGTAGAATGACTTATATTCAAGCAACACTTTTTTATATCACATATCTTGATCTGAAATTTAAAGTGAGGTATATAAATTCATGTATAGTGAAGAGATAAAGATTGGACGTACACATTATTATTTGTACATTTATTTAATTTAGACGTTTTATTAATTAAAATATATAAATATTTTCGTTATATTTTAATCTTTTTTGTTTAAGTATTATATTTTACATATTATTATTTTAGTGTTACATATCCTTATAAAATTGATACATTTTTCTTTAAAAAATGTCTTTTTTTTAAGAGTAAAAGTAACGGATTTAAATAGTAAATGGGTCTGATGGGCCGGCCCGTGGGCTTTTCTTATTGTCCATACCCGCCCATTTAATTTGGCGGGTTGGGCTTGGCCCGCCCTCTTAATTTTTCGGGTAAAAAATACTTGTCCAAGCCCACAAAATAAGCGGGCTGGGCGGGACGGGCCTAATGGGCGGGACGACCCGTGAACAGCTATAGTTCATCATATCATTATTCTATTAATATTATTAGTAATATAGTAAATCGTCTAACCATATTATCAATCGATTTATTCACATTTACTAAATGGTTGTATTTTTCCACCTGATTTATTGAAAGGTTGCATTTTTCTGCTGGTTGTCTAGATGTCGACTAGTTTAGCCGGTAATACTAATAACCCATTAAAGTAAAATCTTACCTATTCATCTGCAAGACTTTCAACAAAGTCACGTAGGTTTGTTGCATGATAATCTTAACTATGAGAACGCCTTATACAAGAATTGATACCTAAAATATTTACATAAACTTCTAGCAATCCGTCTTGCTTGTGACGGAGATATCCGTCACAAGCTTGTTACGGGTCGCGAATAGTACCATTTAAGTAGAAAATGATAGAAAATTGTACTGGATAGGAAAATTGTGGGGTTGGCGTCAGACTATTGAGCTGACATTTTATTAATTTAAAAAAGGGTAATTTGATAACTTATACCTAGTATAACTTCATTTTTCAAATTTTATACCAAAGATAACTTTGTTTCAAAACTTATACCAAAAATCCCATTTTTTTCCAGACTTGATACCAAATCTCAAAAAGAGACATAAATTGACCATTTTACCCCTACTTATCAAACCATCCACAACATTAATTTATTGAAACCCAAAATCCATCACATACATCCTACCACCATCACCAAGAACTACCTCCTTTCCCACCGACACCATCATCAGTGTCGTCGCCGCCGGCGATTTGGTATCCCAACGCCATCAATCACCTATCTTTTTCAAATTTCACCACCATCTCGCCTACCAAAACAAACACAAAAATCAACCACCCAAAAACCAATTCGTACCATCACTATACCATCGGCAACCACTATTCAACCACAACCAAGCAAGGCTCGAGAAACCTGTTCTCCTCGCCCTTGTTTAATTCACCCATCGAGCAAAAAAAATAAAAATAAAAAATGCCCAATAACGCACCCTCGTCCCAAATTCGCACCACCAGGTGCAACCAACACCACCATGGTCTCTTTCAGGCTCGCACCATCGGATTCATTATGTCGTTCATCGGATCAAACCACCATACCTCGATATTCATTTGCGAGCTATGTCACCAAAAATTAGTGCGGCGGGGGAATGATTTTACTAACGTGATGGTGGTTTTTGTGGGTGGGAATAAGGTTCGACGGGTGGAGGGCTGCATATGGATGGGTTGTCGGTGAGATGCTACTTGAGGTGCGGGTGTTCGACGCCAGCACCAGTGGAGAAGGCGGTGGTTTGTAGTGATGATTGGGGTTTTTGAGTGGGTTAATGGGTTAGTGAGGAGAGGAAGGGGGGATGTTTAATCAGAAAGGGTAAAATGGTCAATTCCTTGTCTTTTTTGAGATTTGGTATTAAGTTGAGAAAAAAATAGGTTTTTTGGTATAAGTTTTAAAACAAAGTTATTTTCGGTATAAAATTTGAAAAATGAAATTATACTAGGTATAAGTTATCAAATTACTCTTAAAAAAATATTACATTCCCAAAGCATTTTGTTTACCACACAACTCAAAAATAGAAATTCAACCTAACCATTTATCCCTATTTCACAATATCATCTACCAAATTCTCATTTTCTTTCTTTTTAAATTCTGCTTCTCTCTCTTATTTCAAATATTAATACTCCAAAAATTATTATAATCTTTCTTCTACTTTATACAAATCAACCACAAATCCATACATTAGCAAAAAAATTGGCAACATGTCAAAGAAAACATTCAATAAAAGGCACAAACCATCTTCCATCTTCGTCTTATACAAATCAACCACATGCAAGGAACGATGTCATAGAAGGTGGTATCATTTTCATAGATCTGTATTTGTTTTTCAGTACCTAAGAAGAATACAAAAGGGGTAAATTAAATCGATGATGGTAGAGGTATATAATGGTTTTCGTATATTTTTTCAGTTTCTCATTTTCATATATTATTTTCATTTTCTCGTTCTTTGTTTAATAATGGAAACATACAACCATTTAGGTATATAATGGAAACATGCATGTGATTTCATGTTTGTTTGTTTTCGGGTTTTGTTGATTCATTTTGGTTGGATTAATATTCATGTTAGGGGAGGTTTTTTCATTTATTTTTGTCATTTTAATTGATTTTTTTTTCATTGACACATGCAAGTTTATGTTTTGATTTTCATTGATTTTTTATCTTCATTGTTTGTTTTATTTTTGATATGTTGGATTTAGGGTTTAGGATTTTCGTTGGATTATTTTTGGGTAATGTGTTATTTGTAACCACGTTTGTCTTCAATGTTGTATAAGTGAGATGGTCACAAAATGATTTAAAATGTTTACAGTTTTKTTATGTTTCACAACTTAATATGTGATGAATTTAGTAAAAATGTAGGTAGGTGACATGGTTTTAAAAAATAGGTATTTGTTCTGTACTTGATTGTTGTATTTTAAATCTTTGTGTTAAATTGGTTTATTAAACTGAAGTGGTGACATATTAATCTGAAGTGTCTACACATTCACATATTATCCAATATGTGTTTATGCAATGTGTTATATGTTATCACTTTAGAGTTTATTGTTGTATATTTGAGATGGTCACAAAGTGAGTTAAATTGGGTATATTATTTTGATGTTTCTTAACTTAACATGTTCTCAAATTGGTTAAAAATGTAACTGGATTACAATGTGCCTTAAAATAGGTACTAGCTATGTAGTGTGTTACTTGTAACCACTTTAGAGTTAATTGTTGTATAATTAAAATGGTCACAGAGTGTGTTAAATTGGGTGTATTTCTAGCATGTTTCTTAACTTAACATGTTTTCAATTTGGTTAAAAATGTTAGTAGATAATTTTTTTTAATGTTAATGGAGTTGCGTGCGATGTTAATTACTTAAACCAATATGTGAAAATGTGTAACCATTTTATGTTTACCATTCTATTATTTTTTGCAAATCCGCCTCCGAAAGTGGATGACAACAAGGAGAAATCTTTCGGTGGTAGCCATTATGCACAAGGTCCTGACACACTAGATAGAAGGCCAGGAAAAAGGGAGCTGATGAGCCTTAAGGAGCAATAAATGAAAGTGAGATGACGCACCAGGGAGAAGAAGGCCAATGGCAGGAAACACTAGTCTCATGTTTTGGGGCTTATTTTGGACATGTGTATGACCTTATTTTGGACATTGTTTATGGTCTTATTTTGGACATGATTTAGGGTTCTGTTAATTTGTCTTTAAATTTATGACATTGTTTATGCCCTTATTTTACGACATGCTTTGTGAAGTATTTTGGGCATTTACTTTTGGACAATTGTTCCCGCAATGATGACATTTTCGTCAAGAATGTGAAGTTAGTCATATATATTGGTTATTGCAATTTGTCAGGATGATCGCATGGTGGAACACAATTGTTTACATTTTTAACAATTATGTTACCATAAGAAAGATTGAACAACGTTACCATTAAAATACAATGGCAAGAATGTAA
>VHZZ01003797.1:22973-42970 GCA_009801015.1 Silene noctiflora
GAGTCCAACATCCGTCCTTTGGGTTCGACCCTTGCATGCTTCACGACTACTCGTACGCTTGCGAGGATATAAATAAAATTCTCTTTCACACGACAGTTACTAAATACAATATGGTATTGTGCAAGAATTAAGACTTTAACATATTGTGCAAGAATTAAGACTTTAGGTAACCTGTTATGAAATGGTGACATTTTCTTAAAAAATGTGAACTTAATGGGCATAAAACATTGATTATTACAATTTGTTTAAGTGATCACATATATGAACACAATTGTTCAAATTTTAATCAATTATGTTACCAAATTGTATATAGAAACATATTGTTCAAGAATGAYAACATGACTTATAAATTTCAATGTCTTAAGAAATACATTGACTGTGATTTGTTTACATATTGCGCAAGAGTGAAAAACATTGCTGCTAAAATGCAATGGCAAGAAGCCAAGAATGTCAATTGTTCACATAAATTACATAATGCCATCTCTACTCCACCTTTTGTAAAATATATTACAATAGGTGTCCCCTTCTCTATCCATTAAGTTACCAATTAAAAGATGCTAACAATATGTGCAATAATGGAAACATTAATTAACAGTTAATTAAATTGCCACAAGTAAATCGCTATATTTAACAACTTGTTGACATGGCCTTTATAGCCTCTCCCTCAGCGTCACTTATTTTCCTCTCCGACCAGTGCTGTTGTTGCCACTGAGTGGGGGTTAAGCCATGGTTGTGTTCTGTGACGTGTTAACAGGGTGACATTAGGATAAAAAACAGAGACATTTATAAGATATACAACACGTGCCTTTAAATAATCTGTCATACTCTAGTTGACATGGTGACATTAGGACTAAAAGTATAAACATTTATTAGATATATAACATGTGCCTTTAAATAATATGTCGTACTATAGTTGAGAGGGCGACATTAGGACTAAAAGTAGAGACATTAATTAGATATACAACAGCATGTGCCTTTAAATAATATGCAACTAAAATAGTTGACAGGGTGACATTAACACCAAAAATATAAACATTTATTTTTATTGAAACATACAAACATATATTCATTCAAACATTTACTCCACTCAAAACCTATACACTCATATTCAAGTTACGAATAATCAAACTTTAGAATCCAAAAGACGACAACAAAAGATTCACTCATTAACAACGCCAATAACACCATAGAAAATCTTATTCATTGATTTGTATTAAAATGTTCCATGACAATATATAGTAATAATGATAATATGCACATAGTTGACAAGGTGACATTAGAACGAAAAGTAGAAACATTAATTAGATATACAACAAAATGTGTCTTTTAAATAATCTGCTGAACTGTAGTTGACATGGTGACATTAACACTAAAAGTAGAGACATTAATTAGATATATAACACGTGTCTTTTACTAATATGTTGTACTGCAATTGACAGGGTGACATTAGTACTAAAAGTAGAGACATTAATTAAATATACAACATGTTCCTTTTAATAATCTGTTGTACTGCAGTTGAAGGGGTGACATTAACAGTAAAAGTAGAGACATTAATCTGATATACGACAACATGTGCCTTTAAATAATCTGTAACTAAAATAGTTGACATGGTAACATTAACACAAAAACTATAGACATTCATTATATTCACTTGTTGACGAAGACGAAGTAGGATGATGAAGATGAATGCAAACCCAAATTTTAAATTTTTAAAAAGTAGACATAAAATGGATGCAAAACAGGCAATCCAAATTTTAAAAACCAACTATCAACAAATAAATAACAACAAAATTTCATAGCAACTAAAAATGGGAATAATTTTGGAATTTGATAAAAAAAAAATTGATACAAAATTTAACAAAAAAAATAACAATCATAGGAAAGAAAAATGAACTAAAAATTGTAACAATCAAAGTAAAATTGGTAACAATCACTACAAAAATTCAACATGAAATTATAATCACCAACAATCACTGAAATTAAAAATGAAAATGAACTACAATGAAGAAAATATAATCCGTACATGTGCAGGTTGATAGGGTGACAAAATGAAGAAAATTATAAACATTCTTAGGATATACTACTACATATTCATATATAGTGCTAATACACATCTCCTGAAAACGATACAATTAGTATCGTTTACCTTTAATCTAGCATTCCTTCCCAGATTTGCTTCATTTGGTTATGAAGATGATATGTTTCTAGTATTTGTTGGATCTTGAATATGATATTTTTCTTGTTTTTTGAATTTTGGATGAAGATGAGCATAGAGAGATTTTTTGTGTCAAGCTTTTTGATGGAAATGAGAAAGAGCAAATGAAATGAGTGTGGTTCAAATTGTCTTGAAACTATAAATAAATCTATCATTTTTTAATATGGTGCAAGTACAAAGTAGTGATTAGAATATTGTAGATATTAGACACAATACCCAAGCAGCCGCCCAACTTCTATCTACTACACTAGTGGACCCGGTACCAATTCCAAGCAATACGGTATATATTTGACCCGTCGCAAGCTTGCGACAGGTATCTCGTCACAAATAAGAATTTGTGAACTTCTAGAGCTCCATGTATTGTTGATGAACAGAGTAGGACATTTTAATTCCCTGCAAAATGCTAGCAAAGGGCATCAAACTATTCCAAAGCCAGGTTCCTGTGAATCAAGTCCAGCATATTACAATTTTTACCAAAAGAATACCTAAGATGCAATGGTTAGATCACCAGAGACGTTTAACCATGAGGATTCGACGTTTTCTCCCGATCCAGGTGACCCAAATAGGGTCTCTGGCCACCAGTCTATACCCGGCATTCGTGTACAATGCACGCGCACCTGAATCATCCTCGTACGCTCTTAACACTAGATATTGATGCCCCCATAAAACTGACATCACTTCACAAGCTTGAAGCAGAACTGTTGCCACTTTCTGTCTCCTACACAAGCAATTTAAACAATAGTATAATTTCCGATTATATTAGGATTTAGCGAGAATATGAATGATCTGGTATGGTGTTAACCTGTAATTCTCAGGGACCGCAATTCCTGAAACGTATAAGTATTCTTGAGCTCCTTCAAGGTGTCGGAGAACATCGCCGTCTCTTAATACAGTTATATCGACTACACCAACAGGTTGGTGAGGAAGTGATATCGTTGAGGCATCGTCCTCCTTTGCATGCTCCGCCACAAGACATGCATACCTGTTCTATTTTTTAGAAATATCAATTTTCTCAAACAAAGTCGGAATCGACAATTTATTAAATGGTTGATTATCATTGAATTTGATTAAGTTTCAGTTCAATTCGGATTAAATCGGGTACTATTTAGGCAACTCATATCGGCGTTCAATCGGTTATCAACTCAGATGTTTTTGATCGGTTTCGGGTTCATTTTATTTTGCCAGGACAGTTCTTATTGATTACAACTAGCCGTTAGTAACAAACAACCCGCCATTTTTTACTCTACTTCCATGTTCCAGGGAAGATCCAATCAATTCATCATTGTCGTCGTCGTCGTCACCGTCAACACCCTACGAACTCCTCCAATGAGCGGGACCGCGACTGAAACAACTACAACAAGTGTACGGCCACCTGATCAAAACCGGCGCGAACCGCAGCAGATCACTCCTCACAAAGCTAGCAATCTTAGCTTGTTCAGCACGCAACTCCTCTACTTACACAAGAAAACTGTCTCTCTCAATCACTAACCCTGACAGTGACCTCTTCAACTCCCTCATTAGAGTCTCCTCTAAACTGGGTTCTCGTCGAAACGACGCCGTTTTTTAATATAATGCAATGCTATGCTGTTTTATCCCTCCTTCAAACTATATATACCTTCACCCCCCTGATTAAGTCTTGCGGTGCTGTATCGGTGATGAGACTTGGGAAATGTGTTCACTGTCATGTTTGTTCATGGGTTCGGGTTGGATTCGTATGTTCAAGCGGCTTTGATTACGTTCTATGAGAAATGTGGGGCGGTTGGGATTGCACGGAAGGTGTTTGATGGAATGCCGGTAAGAAGTGTAGTTGCGTGGAACGCGATGGTGTCCAGGTACGAGCAAAATGGGCTTGCTAAGCAGGCTATTGAGGTTTCGTGCTGATGAGGGATGAGGGTGTTGAGCTGGATTCGGCTACTTGTGTTGGGGTTCTTTCTGCTTGCGCGCAGTTAGGTGTGCTTGAATTGAGCTCTTGGGTTCATGATTATATTGTCGAGCGCAAGTTTGAGGTGGATGTGGTTCTCAATACAACGTTAATTAACATGTATGCGAGGTGTGGGAATTTGAGGAAAGCGAGGGAAGTTTTTGATGGGATGAAAGAGAGGAATGTCGTTTCTTGGACTGCTATGATTTGAGGTTACGGAACTAATGGTTATGGTAAAGAAGCTATGAAGTTGTACGAGTTAATGAAGCATTACAGACTCTCACCTAACGTGATCACTTTCGTTGCTATACTATCAGCTATTCAGCTTGTGCTCATGCCGGGATGGTAGATGAAGGGCGTAGAATATTTTGTGATATGACAACCAAATATGGAGTAGAACACCATGTTTGTATGGTTGACCTGCTCGGAAGAGCAGGATTACTTAATCAAGCTTATCATCATGTCCAAGGGCTAAAAAACCCAGGTGCCGCGATTTGGACAGCATTACTAGGGGCTTGCAAGTTGCACAAGAATTTTGACTTGGGTGTCGAAGCTGCCGAGAAGCTCTTGGCTATCGAGCCTGATGATTCAGGGCATTACGTGACACTATCTAATGTCTATGCATTGGCTGGAAAGATGGATAAGGTTGAATTTATTCGAAATAAAATGATACAAAAGAAATTGAAGAAGAATGTAGGATATAGCATTATTAAGGTTGATCAAAAACCTTATTTGTTTAGCATGGGAGACAAGTCTCACCCAGAAATGCGCGAAATTTACCGGTATTTGGATGAATTAATGGGAAGGATTAGTGAAGCTGGTTATGTTACTGCACAACAGTCAGTATTTAAGGAGGATTTCTAGGAGGAATAATGCAGTCTAGTATTTACCTGTCAGGTGGCGAATTCCGCAATCTGTAATATAAGGCAGCAAGAACTTCAGCCTGTAGTACATTGATTTTGTAAGATTATCAAGGAATATCGACAAGGTAAGGAGGTCAGAAGTACGCAACCCTTGGGGAAAATACCGAAAAGGTTCAGATATACGCAATCTTATTGCTCAGAAGGCCATTATTACAAAAACTACAGAAGTTTAGCAAATATAAAAGGTTTAGCAAGTAAACCTGGAAGTAATGGAAGAAGAAATCGTCGAGAAACAGAGACGGAACATGAAAAGCATGAGCTTGAATAAGAGCAACCATCTTCATTTCACCTTTAGACTCAGCCATTCTCCTAACTTTCCAACCATACTCCTTCACTAAACACTCCATATCACCCGTCTGTTCGATTATGATTTCCGACTTCACATCGTCTAAACCCGGTGCACGCTGCTGCACCAGAGCATTTCCAGTTCCACTGTCACCCTTACTTTCACTTATACTTTTTACCCTTTTTAACCTATCATTAGCTAAACTTCTTTGCTTAAGCAACTTTGTTAGACTTGTATATGGAGTTAAGGACTTGGTCTCCCCATGAAATTGTCTTCTAGAAATGGTAATTATGTGATTGTTTAATTGTAAATTTGCCATTAAATTACACTAATATCACTAAAACAATTGACTAATTGTGCATTTTTAATATTTTATTACAAGTTTCTAAGATAGAGATGTTGTACATTCACTTATGGCCTTATGGGGTTGAAAATGACACCAAAAAAATAAGTGGTTGTAATTTGTAAGCAAGACCATAGAATCTTGGAGTTGCCATGTGGTGAAGTTTTAAGCCAAACATTTGAAAAGTTTTATATTTGTGTGACAAGGAAAATTTAGCAACAAAATGGGTACATCTTGTGGAATAGTAGCCAATGAAGGAGAGCATGACTCAATGGATCATTCGAGTTGGATTCGGGTACGGTTATTTTTGGGCCAATAATTTATTGAGTCGGGTAATTTTGCGTTGGGTTATTTTGGATCGAGTCATTTTGGGTCGGGTTATTCTAGGTTGTTTGGGTTATTTCGAGTCATGGTTTTGCCTTAATTAAGTCATTTCGGGTCATTTAGGGTCAATCGGGTCATTTTCGGATTGGATAACTTCGGGTCTATCGGCCACTTTCAGTCATATATTTCGGGGTTTTTTCAGAAATCGGACCAGACTTATCGGTTCGGATGTAACATATAATACATTATTTAATCCAAGAATATTCCCGGAACTAACTTCCAAAACCATCGTGCCTCTACTAATTATGGGAGCGGTAGACTCATTGCCGATATAAAAAATGGATCCACCCTTCACTTATTGATAGTCCTTAACCAATGACGATCCTTGCAAACATGATTGGTTGCACCCGAGTATATCCACCTAGCTAATACATCATCCTACACATAAAATGTTTCAGAAATTAGTGGCATATACATAATCACAAATTCTCATTGAAGACGAACACTATCCGTCATAAGCTGAAGACAGATAGTGCATCTCTCACAATATGCAAATTGCATTATCCATGGAGTGCCCCATTTCTCCCCCACTTGCCCTCTCACTTGCCTTATTGTGAGAGAGGCATTATCCGTATTCAGCTTGTGACAGATAGCGTCCGTCACAAGCAAAACGCTTTGATACATAATTCACAACCGAAGTCTACAATCTGACCTTGATTAGTGAGAGGACCTTGGTCATTTGACCCTGGTCCTACTTGACTTGCATAGTTGCACTTGCACCCACCTTTTTCTTTTTGTGACCTTCAACCTTACGATTTGTTTTGAAATGTCCGGTCTTGCCACAAATTCAACAAGCACCTTTTAGTGTCTTGTTAGATCAACCATATTCCTTCACCAAACACTCCATCTCACCCGTCTGTTCGACTATGATTTCCGACTCTGTATCGTCTAAACCCGGTTCACGCTGCTGCAGCACCAGAGCATTTCCACTGTCTCCCTTACTTTCACTTAAGACTTTTTACCCTTATTTATTAACCTATCATTAGCTAAACTCCTTTGCTTAAGCAACTTTGTTAGACTTGTATATGGAGTAAATGACTTGGGTCTTCCCATGAAAGTGTCTTCTAGAAATGGTAATTATAATTATGTGGTTGTTTAATTGTAAATTAGCCATTGTATTATAATATCACCCTCCCATTCAGTCTTCTGATTCGTAGTACAATAATCTTAGCGCGTTGGCTGCAAGTCTGGAACTGAACCCGAATTAGCGAGACCCCTACCAGGCTTCAGTTTCGAGTAGACCAGAAAAAAGGATCAACCAGGTCATTTTTTTTCAGGGTGCAAGAATTTAGATCAAATCAGGTCGTGTCGGGTCATTCGGGTTCAGGTTATTTTTTCGTCTACTATTGTCATATTCTTTAAGGATAATGGTTAGTTTACAACAATAAACATCCGGATGGGGTCAATTACAGTTACGACTCATGCTCGCGTCCTCAATTCAGGTTTCGAGTACATGACGAGTTATTTGGACTTGGTCAATTTTACGAGGTCTAATCTCCAGATAGCAATTGGGCCATCCAAGTGTGTCCAAAAACTTATGCAAAATGCTAATGGTAAATTTTGGACCAATTTGTTTAAAGAGTACAATCAATATAAGAAAGCCCATGGTCCGGCCCATTACAAAAAAATACAAATATAGCAAGTCTAATTCTAGCTGCTTCTGGGTTGTACAGTTGTAGTTTCAACTTTTGTCCAACATCCTTCCCTTGTTATCTCATCAATCAGTGACTCATTATCCAGACAATCACACTTTTTTGCCACATCTCGTAGAACGTACTGGACTCTCCTAGTCTTACCCCAAACACACAAGACAAGCACCATGATTGAATGCAATTGTTAACTAGCTTAGCTGATATCGAGTACCGAGAACCGGTACTCGATATCAATAAAGCTTGTAAATCCCGTGACTAAAATCGGAGGTCTGGTTTAAACGTCCTTAATGAAGAGGCGGTTTCCCAATCCGATTCAGACTATTTCAGACGAAAAAAACTGCGACCTGTTTAGTGAGTCATTCTACTTCATAATCCAATATTTTATCCAAAATCCAATGGCCATCAAACACTCTCATTTTCTACTCAATCCAACGTTCAAGATTCTTCTAGAATTCTCTTCCTTTACATTTCCTACTGTCTTTTATACACACGCATGATCATGCCTTTGCACTCAGTTCCTGCTTACTCACAGAATCACAAACTTTTCTCCTGTCATTCACTGAAATCTCTGATTAATTCATCAGTTTTCACAATATTTCTTTCATTAAATCCTAAATCCGCCACTGCGTACAGACGTACATAAATCATGGCAGCAACAACAGCAACAGCAACAACACCCCGAATCAGCTTCCTAGGAAACAACAGCAGCAGCAACAAAAAAACATTCCTAGGACAGAAACTAAACCTTAAAAACATAAATTACGCGAAAAAGTACTCGAGAAAACCAGCAGTACTACGAGTAGTGAGCGAGAAGGTGGTGGGTATTGACCTAGGGACGACAAACTCAGCAGTGGCGGCTATGGAGGGTGGACAACCGACTATAATAACGAACGTGGAAGGGCAAAGGACGACACCATCAGTGGTGGCGTACACGAAGAATGGGGACAGGTTAGTAGGGCAGATTGCGAAGCGACAGGCGGTGGTGAACCCGGAGAATACGTTCTTTTCGGTGAAGAGGTTTGTAGGGAGGAAGATGGGGGAGGTTGATGAGGAATCGAAGCAGGTTTCGTATAAGGTTGTTAAGGATGATAATGGTAATGTTAAGCTTGAGTGTCCTGCTATTGGTAAACTCTTTGCTCCTGAGGAAATTTCTGCTCAGGTATGGTTTCAGTTTCGATAGATTGGATTACACGAACTGGCCTTGACTGGTTTGTATTTTCTACTTCACTGTCAGAGGCCAGAGGCTAGTTCGTGAAAACCACATGAACTAACCGGTTAACAAAAATTCAGTTTTGATAGATTTAGGGAGCAAAAAATTAAAAGTAAGGGTAAAACGGAAAAATTTACGAAAAAGATGGCTGAAATATGTGTACCTGTGAAATGAATTGAAGGTGTTGAGGAAGCTAGTGGAAGATGCATCGAAGTTTTTGAATGATACTGTAAACAAAGCAGTGATCACAGTTCCAGCTTACTTCAACGATTCTCAAAGAACCGCGACAAAGGATGCTGGAAAAATTGCTGGTTTGGATGTTCTGAGAATCATCAATGAACCCACAGCAGCTTCATTAGCTTACGGATTCGAGAAGAAGAACAATGAGACTATTCTTGTGTTTGATCTTGGAGGGGGTACCTTTGATGTCTCTGGTATGTTCATTTACAAAGTTTCCGTCTTTTCGATTTTGAGAAATTTCTATACATTGTTCTGGGTGGTTGTAATGTTGTAGTATGACATTGTTCTCTGATTTGCAGTCCTTGAGGTTGGGGATGGAGTGTTTGAAGTGCTATCGACATCGGGAGACACTCATTTGGGAGGTGATGACTTCGACAAGGTATGAATCTTCAGGTGTAATGATTTTGTAAGAAGCAAATACCAAATACCCTAGAGGCGAAAGGGAGCTCTGATTTCAAAATTTTATCCTAGTTTTTTTGTGGGTACGGTTTCTGTTGATTAGCACCTCGGGTTTCAGCTCACAGAATTTGGGATTTTGCAGAGAATTGTTGATTGGTTAGCGGATAGTTTCAAGAGGGATGAAGGAATAGATCTTCGGAATGACAGGCAAGCTCTTCAACGTCTAACTGAAGCTGCTGAGAAAGCGAAGATCGAGCTCTCCACTTTAACTCAAGCTAGCATCAGGTAAAACACTTCTTGCCTTAAAGTTTATGTTTGGTATTGCAATGGAATAGATCGATTCCAGAATGGATTCGACTGAATAGTGAGTTTTCAGTATCTTACAGAATTTACTGAACCGTCTGTCTTTTCACAGCTTGCCGTTTATTACTGCTACACAAGACGGACCCAAACATATAGACACATCCCTAACAAGAGTTAAGTTTGAGGAGTTATGCTCGGATTTACTAGACAGGTGAGGTTTTTATGACTGTAAGGTAAAGCTTGCGATCAAAGTTTGAGCAGAACTAGATCAGTTGCTGAATGTTGCTGTTTGTAATGCAGGTTGAAGACGCCTGTCGAAACCTCCTTAAAAGATGCAAAGCTATCGATTAAGGACATTGATGAAGTCATCCTTGTTGGTGGGTCCACAAGGATACCGGCTGTGCAGGATCTAGTGAAGAAGATGACGGGAAAAAATCCGAATTGCACTGTCAACCCTGATGAAGTTGTTGCCCTGGGTGCTGCTGTTCAGGCGGGTGTGTTGGCCGGAGATGTTAGCAACATAGTTCTACTGGACGTTACTCCGTTATCTCTAGGTTTAGAGACTCTTGGTGGTGTTATGACAAAGATCATCCCGAGAAATACAACTCTACCCACCTCGAAATCTGAAGTGTTCTCTACAGCAGCCGATGGGCAGCCAAGTGTTGAGATCAATGTTCTTCAGGGTGAACGAGAGTTTGTGAGGGATAACAAGTCGTTAGGGAGCTTCCGGCTAGATGGAATTCCCCCAGCTCCTCGTGGGGTCCCCCAAATCGAGGTTAAGTTCGACATTGATGCTAATGGCATCCTCTCTGTGACTGCTGTCGACAAAGGAACTGGAAAGAAGCAGAACATAACCATAACTGGTGCTAGCACCTTGCCTCAGGACGAGGTATGTTTGATATAACTGATTCTAGACCTAGCAAAAATAAATCTGACCCAAATACGTGAATGCAAAATGAACTATCTGAAACTAAATTCACTCGGCCAAAAAAACCCGGCCTTAAAAAACTGATCCAAAACAACTCTTTTATGACTAGATTGACCTGATCGTAGCCACTGACCCAAAAAGGGACTCGCAAAAGACGATCTCTCTTAAAAAATGTATTCCACTGACCCAATTCGCCTTCCAAAAATTTGGATTCGGAGTTCAAATCATTGACAATGAGAAACTACGTTGCAGGTGGACCGAATGGTTCAAGAAGCCGAGAGGTTTGCGAAGGAGGACCAGGAGAAGAGAGAAGCCATAGACACAAAGAACCAGGCCGACTCTATAGTATACCAAACTGAGAAACAGCTCAAGGAGTTAGGAGACAAAGTTTCAGTGGAAGTGAAGGAGAAAGTGGAAGCTAAACTGAAAGATTTAAAAGATGCCATTGAAACCGGGGTTACTCAGAAGATTAAGGATGCTATATCTGCTGTAAGCCAGGAAGCAATGCAGATGGGTCAAGCTGTATATAGTCAATCAGCGGCACCTGGAGCCGGCCCCACATCAGCTGAGCCTACAACAGATGCGACTGGGACAACCGGAACGTCCTCGGATGATGCTGGAGATGTTATAGATGCAGATTTTAGTGAAAGCAATTGAGGAGCTGGTTTTTCGATTGGAGACCCCAAAAAGTAGATGAATGTGAAGTACTGTAAATTTACTAGATTATTAATCCGTTTCAATGAGAGAATCCGAAACATAGATAAATGAAATAACAGTTTTTCCAAGTATTATTAAGCATAGATATTTTCATTTCTCTCAAATTCACCATTTATGAAAGCAAATGAAACACAAATAGCCGTTTCTGATGATGGTTAACTGTAAATTGTTCTTCTGGTAGAAACTTGAAAAAATGATTGCTATTCCCTAGGGATGAACAAAATAATATATGAGCACAACCAGTAACTTACAGAAAGACAGGGTTTGGAACTTGGAGATCTCTTCCCAGCCGAAAATCGCTTTTGAAGTGGCAATAACTTCAAAAGAAACGAAGTCCGCTCTGATACAACCTGATCTGAGTGCTTTTCCCATCACCTTGTGTGTTATTTTCTATCTCAAATAAGGCGATCTTGTACACTTGCATTTCAGATGGAATTGAATTAGTTCACTAATTCAATTTCAGTCAGCGGTTTTCCTTCATGAAGTTGAAGGGCAACATCCCCGACTACCTGCATATATGTCATTTGTTCAATCAGTATCAGAAATCCAATGACTAAAGGGAGTCACTATAGCAAGAGCCAATCAGTTTATGTTCTAATGCAGTGTATAAGTCATAATACTAGCTTTTTAGAATCATAAGCCCGGAAATAATCATACCTTTGCCATAGCTCTGTAGGAGTGTTCTGTAACCCCAGCAACATGTGGCGTAATTATGACATTCGGAAACTGCAGTACACGATCACTTGGGTCAAATGGCTCTGTCCATGCAACATCAATACCTAGCCCTCCCAAATGACCTGACTCTAGACCTTGCACTATAGCGTCATAATCTAGCAAGCCTCCCCTAGCAATGTTTACCAAATACGCCCCCTGTGTACATAAGCAAAGGAGATAAACGTGTATCGGTTATTTATCAAACCAAAGCCTTGTCAAAGCAACTCAACAACATTAAGGTATCAAGAAACTAGGTGAACCAAAAGAGCGTTGCCTCCTTTGCAGATTTATGTAACTTTCTTAATGAACAAAGATTATCTTTACCCCTCAACAGCAACAGGAAGAAAGCCAAATATTATACGCATGCACTCAACAACAAGAAGAAAACCAAACATTATATATACCCCTTAACAATAACAACACTAAAATCTTAGTACCAAGTTAATTGGATTATTTGACATGAATCATAGTATGGAACAATAATTGCCAGGTGGGAAAACGATGCAAAAGTGGGGAGAAGGACAACCAAGATACTTCCTCCGTTCAAAAATAAACTATGTAGCGTGTTTAACACAAAGATTAAGCAACATAGCTACATAGTAAAATGTGAACGAAAATGCTAGTTGGTGGAGGATGTGAGATCACAAATCATAATGACTATTGACCACAAATAACGCTAGAAAAAAGGGAAGCTTCCAAGTGTGAAGTATATTTGTGGACAACTCAAGGTAAAAGTTGGGAAGTTTATTCATGGATAGAGTAACACAAAGTATGGGAAGAAAGAAGATGATGCGGGAGACACACCTTTTTCATGGATTGTACAAATAAGTGGTCAATAACGCCAGCCTACAAAACAAGCAGTCAGCCCCCGTTCGGAAATTAGCAATGCATGGAAGTAAAATACTTAGGCTAAGAAACTTTACTGTCGCACTGTTCATATTCAAGCAACAGACAACTATGTCAGCCATGCCTGCAAATTTGTATATATCATCATGGGTACCCTTTTCATCAACAAGATTAGCAACACCATCATCTTCTTCTTCTGCAGAAAAACGTGGAGGTACAGAGAATTAGCAACAAAGCATGGCTGATAGGAAGAAAATATAATATAGAGTAATTAGTCGGAATTAGTGAAACAAGATCTTAGTACCTGCCACATTCCATCTACGCTTTGTAGCAAGGATTCTGACATCAAATGGTTTCAAACGCTTTGCCAATTCACGGCCAATACTTCCCAATCCCATGATGAATACCTTCATTAGCATATTAGACAGTCAGAAGCCAAACACATTTGCTTTTATCTATTATAGTATCAAGATGACAGAATAGGGATCATGAATTACTAGAGATATATTACTGTATATATTTCAGACTCTCAGAATCTTGAAGGCATGTACGAGGTAATAGGTGCAAAATCTCAGAGCACGGGGATCAAAGAAATTTAAACTCACAGTTTTCCCAAATAAGGTTTCTCCTGCCGGTGTACCAAGTCTTTTCATTTTTATTGAGATCTCCATCTCCTTCTGCAAAAATGAACTATGACTAAGAAAAACTACAAACATAAGCAAGCAATTTGAATAGCTGAAAAAAAAAACTAGTTAGCACACACAAGCTCCCAAACCCAAACCACAATCAGATTACCCCCAAATATTGCATCAATTGAGCCTGGTTCTAGTTTATTCAGCACCTAGCTATCCTCAACATCAAGAGCACCAAGTTTCTGACTGCATCACAACACCGGCCACCGCTGTTTGCTAATAACTGTAGAGATGTTGCAGTCACATTCATCACAAACATATTGCGCAACAGTGCCACACTGCCACAGGTATCTCTAGATTGCTCATCATCAAGACTTTCTTCTATTTTAAGACATCAGTACACTATTTCGAGACAAAACTATTAAAAAAACAAACAATGACACACAACTGCAACGACGTAATCCCTGTCCTCAAGGGCTCCCGCAACTGACAAGGCAAGGAGGGGGTCGAATGTATGCAACCACATAGAAAGATTGTTTCCGGACAACCCACAACGAAAATTACATTGAGAATGGCATTAGATAAATGCTATACGTTCAGTGTTATTTCATCTTATCCAAAATCAAAGAATAGATAGTCATTGGTCCACTAGAAATGAGATGTCACTGATACGGAGTACATAAATTAGATATTCTGAATCGTAGAGGAAATCCTAAACATAGCAACAGCATTAGCTCCCAATACAACAAAATGATAGGCTTAATCCCATAAAAATTAGCACCCAGTTTTAAGTATGTGATTCCCCAATTGAATTATTAAAAAAAATTCTAGCCATTAAATTTTGAATTTAATAAGAAGAGGCCTACTTGCATTCGCAGAAGTCCTAGCATGAGATATATTGCCATCTCTGCACACGAAGCAGCATTCCCAGTAGCATGTGCTGGGATTCTAGCAACCTTGATTCCATGTTTTGTCGCTGAATCAACATCAACACCTGCTCATGGACAGTGGTAAACTGGTAATCATTTTTCCAATACTCAAAACAGGAATAAACTCGTCAAATATCCCCGCTCAACTCCACCATAAAGTGTATTGAGACAAGTCATGATTAAAAAGTACCAAATTTACAATAGAGAAACCAGTAATAATTTACCTTCCAAACCAACACCGAACTGCAGTATGAGTTTCATTTTTTTAGCACGAGAAATAAGTTCCGAATTTATTTTCTTCATTTTGGGAATACATATGTGGTAGTTGCCAATTACACTAGGGACATTTTCAATCGAAAAATCATCAACCTACATTAAAAAGTTCGAAACCGAAGAAGATTATCATCATGTCATTTTATCAATCATCATATACATCGGCACATAGCTAACATCCTCTGTAGACAAACAAATGGAAATACTTGCTATTACGATGACACTGGTTTTACACAATTCCCTTGATATATTTCAAAATTTATCGACAATACTCTCTAGTCTCAATCAAAATCGCATACAAAGTAATCCCTCCATCCCATTTATATCGCCATTTCTTTTTTTGATTTTTCTTAAACTAAAATTAATTCTCCCCTTCCGGAATTTAGTAATTAAAAAAATGAACATCTGATATTGCCCCTGGTTGACTTAGTTTATTAATGTTTCAACCTAATTACATTTCCTCATTTACTCATAGTCAAAGAGTAAAAATGTTATTTCACCATTCTTTCTTAAACCTAACATTCAGCGATTGATCCGTTCTAAGAGAAATCAGTGATTAAACATAAAAATGGGATAAAGGGGATAATATTTCTTCTGCCTTCACAAAGATTGAGCCACATTAACAATAAGTGGATACAAAGAAAGAGACTTCCTTTGTCAATTTAATTTATATTTTTATTCGACAGATTAGTTCAATAGTCACTTACACCTTAAATATAAGCATAAAAAATGGAGCAACATCTGCATGTTAAGGACAACAAACTAACCCACATTACAAGAAAGAAAATTACTTTGTTACAAATGTGCAATTATTATGTAATTACCTGAATATGAGGATAATTACTCAGGTACTCTCTTGTATAAAGATGTGAAGCAGGAAATTGATCCCCGCAAAATAGAACTCTAGTCACTTCCCTTTCACTCCCTGCAATTTTCTCATCACTCCCCATTAATCCTGTTACTTAAAACAACGCAAAAACTCGTGAGAAACGGTCTCTCACTAAGTCATTGGGACACCACTATTTCCGTACTCCCACTAACTCAATCACTTATTTACCTTAGACTAAAATACACATCACATAAGCAAACAAATGATTGGGACAAAGGGGGTAGAGCCGTAGAGGTATCACTTTGTATTTTTCATAACGCTTCAATTATTGATCATTGCAAGTGACCCTTCATTTGATACATGTTTTCATAATCCGCTTACACTTTTATCGTAAAGTATGATCAATTTAATTAGTAAACCATTTTATACTATAACTACGTATGCTATCACTTTTGGTTTTCCTTCAAATTGTGAAATGGTATCTCAATAACTTAGGAAGAGACCGTCACTCGGTAGACCGACTGAACAACACAATTGAACCCACAATCAAATTAAAGGCCAAAACCCAGAAAGGAGAAAACTTGGTGATCAAACATAAAGAACCAAATGCAATAATTCCATCAAACCTGTTACTGAATTAGTATGATTAAAACCCACAATCAAATTATAACAATAAAACCCATAAAGGATTAAACTTTGTGATTATCAAAAAGAGTAGTTATATGTCCAGCAATTACTAGTGCAAAAATACTTGTGTACGGCGGTTTTATACAAACTTATTGTAAAACGGGTTTTTTAGTAACCCCTTTTCCCCACTAATATGATTGTGTTTGAATCCGTTTTACAATTATACTATTGTAAAACCGCCTTACACATGACTTGAAACGAATAATGAATGAAATGTTAATAATTTTATCTTAGAACAAATGAAACAAGAGAATAATTAAATTACAAAAATGTGGTAATAATAAATTAAAATGAAAGGAATTAATTACCAGAATTTGAGTGGAAATGATTGAAATTGATAGAGGGGGAAGAAAGAAAATTGATAAGAGTTGATGGCAAAAATCGTGCAAAATTGAGTGAATAACTACTCTTCACTCTTCTCCCTATACCAAGCATCATTCATCCAAGGGGTTTAATTTTCGTAGGTGTTTTTGGTTGAAAATGAAACATACCCTCACAATCATTGACACGACCGAAAACATAACACGAACCCGACGCGAAGTTAGCGGATTAGGGTTAAGATTATATGACCCGTTTAAGTAATTAGGTTAACACGGACACGACATAAAACTTAAATGGGTCGGGTTAGGGTTGAGCTCTTTTGACACGAACCCGACATAAATAACTCATTTATTTAAAAGTGTCATAATATATTTGGGTCGAATCAATAACCCAACAAAAGCATTTTCATTCGTAATGTTTGGGATAATAGCGCTTTATAGCATAGTTTATTTTATTAGTTTATTTGGTTAAACGGGTTAGGTGGGTTAAAAATGATCTGCTAAAAAATAAATAGGTTAAACAGGTCAGGTTGAGTTATAGAAAAATTAAATGGGTTGGGTTAGAGTTGAAACAAATGACCCGTTTATGTAATTGGGTCGGGTTAGGATTGGGGTAGTTGTGACCTGTTTAAAATTGACATGGGCATGAACACGACACAACTTGATCTGTTTGTCAGGTCTACATACAATATTGGTCCTAAATCATGCACACGAAAGAGCATAGACGAGCCTGTATTTTCAGGTAATCGTAGTCAAGGGGCTAATGTGGTTAGGTTAGTAAGTCCCTAATTGACTGAATTCTAAGTTCCATATCATATAAGAAGCTCCTTCACCATTGAACTAGAAAATAAGGAGCTCATTATATAAAATCGGTTTCTAAAATAAGCAACTAATTTCAGGTAAGAAAAAAGAGAAAAAAAAGGAACCCACAAATAAAGTATAGAACTTTTACCATTGTGGGGAAATGAAAAATTTCATATATAATGATATGTGCATATGACAAAAGAAAAAAGTTGTATGAAACTACAACCATTGATACTGCCGTAACGGTCAAAAATGAGTGGTGGTTCATCGAAATTGTTATAACCTGAATACTCATAAGTCCAATAGGCTGATTGTCTCTGAACCGAGACGTAGGTCCTCAGTCAAGGCCCAGAGTTGTTTCGGATTAGGCCCACCACCAAGTTGACTCACACCCGGGTAATACCGGATAGAAATTTTAATTAGCGTGATCATCCCCCTTCTCCCTCTAACTAAAAGATTAAGAGGTCTCCGAAATTTTCCCGTCAAATTAAATACTCTATGATTGGTCCTCTCGCACTATGTGAATATGTCATATATTTTTACACCATAAATAGGAAATACTAATTTTTAATCTTATTAATGAGATATTTTGATTTTGTTACATATATAGAACTACATTAATAATATGTATGATATGATAAAATTATTTTGCACAAACTTTTTCATAATTCTAATTACATGTCTTTTGATACAAATGTACTGCAAGTTTATTATCTCCTCCTACAAATTACTTTAGTCAATGTTTTTGGTAACTGTAATAGTATATTAACATTTTTTAAAATAATCAAGTTATTTACGTAATCACATTTAGTTACAACGTCAATCTTATTTGGTGCGAAACCATATGAAATTTTCTTCATTTTACCCGTTAAGTATGTTGTCAAGTTATAATAGTTAACGTCTGTATATATTATTGTCTTAAGAACCGTGCATGGGATTTACACTAGTTATTAACATAAGAAGAGGCCTATAATCTAGTATTCCGTAGTAGTACTCCAGCTCCGGTGAAAGGTCGGGCGGAATGAATTTGGATTGGGTTAGTTCGTATTTCGTTATTTGGGTGTGTAATGTGTTGTGTTATACATTTGGGTTAGTTTAGAGGGAGGCCAAGTTATTTTGGATATCATCGTCCATTTCGGATATTCTGTTGTCGGATATTTTTCGTTACTCGGGCAAGTTATCTCGGTTAGTGAAAGAGAGATTTTATTAGTTAATTTGACAAAAGAATTGTGTTTTGGATAATTATATATATATATTTATAAATTGGGTTATAAATTGATTAATGATTATTTATTTTAATGTAAATAATATTTGACTTCAAATCAAATTCTCAAGTTATTTTGGATTAATTCGAATTATTTCTAATCGTTTCGTTTTCGAGTCAGGGGGTGGATTTTGTTCTGATCGATCATTTACGGGTTAGCGAAGCTCAGGTCTAGATTGGGTACTCGGGTGAATCCGGATTTTGAGCCTCATTATGATTATGGGATGCAGGTTAATTTCGGGTTTCAAATCGAGTTAGTTTGTCAGATACTCCGTATACAGGGGCGGAACTAGCCCTTCTATACTAGGGCTGTAGCCCTAGTAAAATTTGGAACAAATAAAATTTAGTAAGGGTAACTGTACAGTTTAACGCGTTGGTGTTGGTGGTAGATTTCATGGCACATAAAGAGTGAAGGTACCAGTTGGTCTGTATACTAGAGTACTTCTCTTCATATGTCATGTTTTTATTAATCAAAAATGAAATCGTTGATACATTTTATTTCTTTCATCGACAATTTTATTAATCAAATGAAAATAAGGTAGTTTTTTCATCATTAAATACTAGTTTGACACCCGTGCGTTGCAACGGGGTAATTAACTTAGTTATAATTTTGCATCCTATGTCTAATTTTGTTTACATATGATTAAAATATTTTTTTCAAATAAAATAAAAGATAAAACACTTTGTTAATGAAAAAAGGTTGTAAGGCTTACGTTTTTTTTCTATTTTTGTTATCATAATTAAAATATGTGCAAATGATATATAAAATCTATACTCTTATGATATCATTTTTTTTAACTACAAATCTAATTATATAATTTTCATAATTTATTTACCATACTTTTTTTGCCAAATAAAAATAAAAATTATAAACATAATTTCAATATAACATAGAAAATATATATCATATTGTGGATTGATACACTCTCTTAAAAGCTCTTTAAGACATACTGAAGAGACTCAAAACATTTTAGATTGATACGTAAGTTCTAATAATGTCTCATATTTATAATCATAGAATTACCCATCTTATGCTAATCTTTCGATGTGGGACAATTTTATTATTTATACATATTCAGCATACCTAAATTATTTTTCAATGTGAAGCATAACATACTAAAAAATACACAATTTTTAATATGTGCAAATTATATGAAATCTATATTTTAATGATAACA
>VHZZ01003797.1:64190-100265 GCA_009801015.1 Silene noctiflora
GCTTGCATGACTGAGTTGACTAGTTCATCCACTGAATTTGCTCTTTTTGCTGCTTGTAAGGACTGTAAGGCCCTGAAATAGCCTAGATCATTAGTGTTCAAGTCAGGTGAGTTGGGAGGTTGAAAAACCAATTCAATATTAAACCCATCCGAATTTGCAACAACCATAAACTGAGGATCATTGTTTTTAATATGTGGTTTTGCATTGTCTTGTTGGATAAGAATATGTTTGCTTACTCCTTCTGGCCATTTACTCTTTATAGCTAGAATTACTTGTTTAATTATGCATGCTCTTGTGACTTCTTTTGTAATTGAGTCAATTGACTTGGTCTCCAATGTCCCCCTTGGCCTGTTTCTACTTGCTCTTGCTGCCGGCTGCTGTTTTGTGAAAGGGAACATTCCTATTTTCCCATCAAAAAGTAGCTCCCCTTCGGGTGAGTATATGGGTCTACTCACTGCACACATGAACATCACTTTGGTGATGTACCTTTTTAATTGACAACTTCTGTATGGTAATTCCTTCCCCCTAACAAGATAGAATTTGTGATTATCGTATGTGATAAAAAATCACTTCTCATCCATATGGATAATGTGGCTCATCTCACTGAATTTAATTTCAGTCACTGGTACTGCATTAAGATCTAATGCATCTTGTTCTACTTGTTCAATCACTAAGGCTTTTAGTGCATGCTTCAATCTTTGAATTTTGTTAGCATAATTTAATTGGGGATGTAAAGGGCTTGAATGAGCTCTAAGTAATCCCTCCTTGACCCAAGAATGGACTGTCCCAACAGACACTCCAATCTGTTTTGACACTCTATACATGGTGTCCCTGAGTTCCACATCAATTGTTTTTATGAACTCAACATCAGGTAAAATCCTTTTCCTGTTTTTGTTACCCATTCGTTTGCTTTTAACATCGAATTTTTGACCCACTAACATTGGTTTGTTAGCTAGTTTCCAGATGTCTCCAACAGTTCGCATACTAATACCCCATTTGGTGGTTGCTTCCATCATAACTCCTCGACGTAGCTTGCCATTGTTTGATCGCTGAAGTAAATACACACCAACTTCGTGCCTCCCATTCTCAGACAAGCACTTTGCACCCATTTCAAGATGTTTTTTCTGGTTTGAAAGTTGTAATATTATTGGACTGTAAATTTATGTAGAATAATTTATAGCTGTAATTTTTTCCAAGTTCAGTTTTTTTTTTTTTTTTTTTTAATGGTAATAAATGCTGTAATGAAAGCTGTAATAGGGTTTTTATAGGAGAAATGAAGTGGGGTTTACCCACTGAATGTGTATAATAAGGGGGGAAAACATGCAAGTTGTAGTAAATGGTGGGAATTTCAAACCTTTGTATTGTTTGGTGGAATAATTAGGCTCACTTGATTTTTGGTGGGAAAAATTAACCCATAATTTCATGGGTAATAACCCAATTTGCATTAATGAAAAAGCAACACAAATGTCACCTCTTTGTACCTTCAATATTGTTTATTGCTTTCTTAAAACTTGTGCAAAAAGGTTATATGTAGTGTGGAGTTGAATTGAGGGAGTATGTCTTATTTTTAAACAGGTTAGGTAAGTTATCAACTCAACCAACCCAATTATGACTTTTGAGCTATTCATGTCGAGTTCATGACAGTTCAACACTTACCCCTAACTCAATCCAATTAAATTTCAAATCGTATTCGTGTCGACCCGGACCAAATAAAACAAGAGAAGTTAGAGGGGCATACATTTTGATTGCAAATGTGGCAGTCTAAAACAAGGCCCAAAATCAAGTGGTTCAGGCCTAAAAATCTAGCTGTACAAACAACTCAACAAAGGGCCCACTAATTCTCTGCTTACTACTGATTATCCACTTGCCACATCACATCACTTCCCCCTCAACTCTCTCTCTCCTCCCGGCTGACGAACAATACTCACATCTCCGGCGAAACGACGTCGTTTACCACGGCGAGGAGAGAGAAAATTCCGCCGTAAAATTCGCAAGTATTTCTACCATGGCGTGCTTAGGAAGTTACGCTCCTCCTCCAATGGCGGCGAATCCAAGTGCTCGAAATTCCGCCTTTCTCTCTCCTCTTCATCCTTCTGTTATTTCTCTTTCCTCCACACGACGACGTTTTCGGTCTCTCTCTTCTCCGTGTTCTCCTCATACTTCTCGCCCGCTTTTCACGGTGATTTATTTTTTTATTTTTGTTATTTTTAGCTAATTTTGATCATTTATTGATTTTATGATTGAATTCTGCATTTCTGATTAATTTTGTGAAAATTGAGAAAAAGAAGTTCTGGAATTTGTTGGAGGCGAAATTGTTATATCCTGTATATGCATCGTATCGTATTTAGTTAAGTTATTTTCAATCTTTGCGCTTTAGATTGCGATCAATTTGTTACGGCGTATTAATTGATTGTCGAATGAGGCGGCGATGAAGATGTATTAGCATTTGAGCATAAGAAATCTTGATATGAGACGGTTTCATGATAAGATTGTCGGAAATATAGTTTATTTCTATGTATAAGTGGTTAATGGTTTGATCTCAAGCTAAAAGCGTTTGAGACTATCTGTCAAGAGACGTATTGATTGAGAATAAATAACCTTGTTCACGATTATTATAGTTCGGATTTGTTTGAGAATAACCTTGTACAGGCAATTGAGCATCAGAAATCTTGATATGAGACGGTGTCATGATAAGACATTGAAAGGCAGTTTATTTCAATGTTTAAGTGATTAATGATTTGGTCTCACGCTAAAAGCGAATGAGAATGGGCGTCTCTTTGGTTTAAGATTAGGATAGTTCGGATTTGATTGAATTTTGAAATGTGAGCAGGTGATGGCGGCATCTGATTCTACGAAACCAAGGCCTTTGAGGATTATGATATCTGGAGCTCCAGCATCTGGTAAAGGAACACAATGTGAGCTCATTAAAGCTAAAGTATGTTATGATTACTCCATTTTCTAGTGATTTTCGTTGTACTTTTCTTGTCTGTTTGTGAATTGCCATATGATGATCTTTGTCGATTGTACTTGGGATGAAGCTGAGTGTTTTACATCCATTGTTGATCATGTTTTCATATTGAATGTCCGTTATTTCATAAACTTAATACAAAGACATTTGTTCCTACAATGCTTCTCTTAGTTGTTTTAGTGCTATTTTATCGGTTTTTCCTTCCGTGGCCTAATGTTCCGAGAGTTCATACTCATCTCGAATTTGCCATACTGTAATTCCTCTTCTGGATTTTCCTGAATTTGCAACTAAAATAACCATGGTGGTTCTATGCCTGTGTTAGTATGATATGCATTTCGAGGGTCAACTGTGCATGATGCACACCCCCACCTGGGCTATTTTGCAAACTACATCAGTTCATTTACTTTTCACAAATTTTTAAATGCTAGAGATGCTAGCTCTAAGCTCACTCATGGTTGTCTAATTTGTAGTACGCTCCCGATACGAATACGTAATACGCATACACTATATGCGCTTTTTACTATGTAATATGCATATTTCAAACCAAAAATCATAATACAGTGTTATGCATTCGAAGTACGTAGCTATCTATTTATTTGCGGACTGCTGGGATTTTAGGGAATCTTGTAACCATGAGTTCACTGCATGATATTCTCATTATGCGATAGCCCATTAGGACAGACAAATTTAATCAGGTAATCTTCGTATATGCAGTATAACTTAGTGCATATTGCTGCTGGAGATCTGCTCCGGGCTGAGATTGCATCTGGTAGTGAAAATGGAAAACGTGCTAAGGAATACATGAACAAAGGACAGCTTGTTCCTGATGAAATAGTTGTGATGGTAAATTCCTTCTGATTAGTTGTGCTGAATTTATGTTGGTAACTTCATGACGATCCTCTCATTATTTAGATGGTTAAAGACCGTCTCTCGCAACCAGATTCACAAGAAAATGGATGGCTTTTGGATGGTTATCCAAGGAGTTCATCTCAAGCAGTTGCTCTAAAGGAATTTGGGTTCCAGCCTGACCTCTTTATTCTTTTGGAAGTAAGATTTTTTTTAAATCTTATTTCTATAACTTACCGTCTTATGTTTGAGTGTCAATTACTTTTTTTTTGCTGACACTTGGTGTATTACGCTCGATTTGCTATCAGAAATTTATGTTTTTTTGTTTGTGATTTCATTGATGATGGAATGATACTGGAACTCTTTTCTCACTTTTATGTTGTCATGAAAATGTTTGACTTTCTTCTAATCTTGTTGTACTTCGTTTTGATCATCCTTTCTGTTAATCTTCTTTCCTTGTGAGTTTGGGAGAAACAAGTTCGTTTTGTTTGAGGTTGTTTAAAAACTTGAATGTATATGATATAGTGTTAGATTTTGGTTTGAGACCTGATCTCTCCATTTCCAGTGACAATAGGGTGCAAACTGTGGTTTATGTGGTTTTTATGATTGCTTGTGAGCTGCACCATGACCTGACAGCCAAGGCGGGGAAGGAGTGAATTGAACTTTAAGGCCTAGAAGGTGGGCTGCCAGTGTCTGAAGGTAGCAGTTATTAGTTGGTTCCATATCAGCCAGTACATGTTTGGGCTCACGAGAGGAGAGCACCTAGTTGTTACGCAAGCTATAGCAAACAAACTTCCGTTATGCCATTTGTACCAAACATTATAAAAATGGGCTCCGTACTCTAGTTGAATTTTGTTAGTTGGGTTTTATAATTACAAAGTTACTAAATGTCCTATAGGCGTCAAGGATGTTATATATAATTACCCATACTGTGAAATTAAAGTGGCTGCCTTTATCAAAACAATATTAGTGGTCAAGTTATACTCCGTACTCTTTTAACATATTTAAGTATATCTGCAGGTTGCTGAAGAATTACTTGTTGAGAGGGTTGTTGGACGGAGGCTAGATCCTGTTACTGGAAAGATATACCATTTAAAATACTCGCCTCCTGAAAATGATGAAATTGCTGCTAGGCTGACTCAGCGATTTGATGATACCGAGGAAAAGGTATGCTGGATGATTTGTTAATTTAGGGTTTTTCCATTTATTAGCTACCAATCGGCAAAGTATCAATTGTGATTATCTTTTATCTTGTATCCTTTTGTTTTCATTTGTTAATGATTGTAGGTGAAGCTACGCTTGCATACTCACCATCAGAATGTGGAGGCGGTCCTATCTATGTATAAAGACATAATTTTCAAGGCATGTCCACCTTTCTCTTGCCTATATTACCTCTTTTCGCCTTTCAACCCTTAACTTCCTTACAATGTGCACTATGCAATAAATTTCTGTGCGTACTGTAACTTTTTTTTTTTTATCATTGTTCATAATTGATCTGCCATCTGCTATCTGCTATCTGCTATCTGCTAAGTAAATGCATCAACTAAAGTCACTATCTCTCTCACTTTTGAGCATTGGTATTCATTCTTTCTTAGTTCTTGACATGCAAACTTGTGTTCAAAGTGTCAAGATACTTCAGACCTCGTCGAGCCATGCCTGAGTTTCCTCTCTGTCCAATAGCCTATCACAAAAAGCTTCTTGAAAGTCGGAAACATCTGTGTTTGGGTTTTTAATGATTCTTCAGTTGGCATTTTGATTATGCCGCCCTTGTTTTCTAGTAAACAGTCTCACAAACTCTGAAAACATGTCCGTCAGAGTAAATTTTGTGAGACTACTCCATTTTGTCCACTAATTACCCATTCATTACAATTTTTATATATGAGACCGGTTCTCAAAGGACTAAACTGACAAGAGTTGGTAATTTCAGTTGTGTGAAAATGTCAACTACATCTACACTAGTTTACCAGATCATCTCGCACGTCATTGACCAAATGACTATCTCATCCGCCCATTTAAACGACTCTATTTTTTTATTTTATTTTGTCATTTTGGTTTTGCCATGGGGACGATCTTTTCCGATACGATCTTAAATCTCGTGAGTGTTTCTGCTGATTACAGGTTGATGGAAATGCGACTAAAGAAGACGTATTCACTCAGATTGATAAATCCCTTTCCAGACTTTTGGAACAAAAGACTGCTTCACAAACAGTGGCTGCTTAGATTTATACCCGTAATTATCAGATGTATCGCCTAGATTTATACTTCTCCCCTTGTTATCAGTGAGCCATCCATTTTCTTGACCTCCCTATATTCTAGAATCTAGACCATTCCTATTCTTTCAGATAAGTCTCTTACAAGACAATTCCACATACAAAGAGGGCAAGCCGCCAAGACAGTTGCATGTATCACTGAATGTTTTTATCGGGTAAATTGAGTGAGTATCTTCACACAAAAATTCCAGCAAGACGATCTCATTTCAGAATTTGTTTGTATTCGTCTTGTAGAAAGACCCTAATGACTTTTGTTTGTATTATTGGAAGATTATACTCCGTATAGGCGTATCTCACTTGATGAATTTTCGACTGGAGTCGGATTTGGTTCATGAATGTTCTGAACTCACATCAACAATTGAGTACAGACGTACAGTATACTCTAAGCTGGGAGAGTTGAAAATTCAACTTGTTTAAAGTATGTGTGGAGTCAACCCATTTTTATATGTCTATTTTCTTGACTGGTTGTGTTGAACAAGTCTACTGGCTATGGCTGATGTGGTTGTCAATTTCCGTCCCTTTCACCACGATTTCTTTCCTACTTCATGGTTGAATACCGATTTCATCAACGTATGCAATAATTTAAGAAATTTACGAGATGAAGAATAAAAGAATGTTAATTTATATATACAAAAGTAGAAAAGTCCCCTTGCTGTCAAAAAATGGACTTGGTCCCAGAGAAAAATAATGGAACGAGTGAACGACATGAAAGCAACGGGTCATCTAGAGGACGCTTCAGACGAAGAAGAAAATGTAGGCCGAACAAAGCAAGCTGCCAATGCCCTTTCGAGAAAGGAGACAACATTAGACATTGAAGGTCGATTTCGACCTTCCAAGCTAACGCAATCCACAGCTAGGTCACCAACGAGCATCACGGCCTCTATCTCCACTGGTGTTGGAGGAGGTACGTTTGGGTCTAATACCCTATGTATGTCGCCTCTTATAATGTAGGGCACCATATAATCGACCAAATTTCTTGGAGTTCCGTCCTCATTGATATGGATAGCCTTGAAACCGCTTAGAATTTCTAGTAGAACAACTCCAAAGCTGTAAACATCACTTTTCGTGGTTAACTGGTGTAACTTGTAGTACTCGGGATCAACGTAACCAAAGGTTCCTGCAGCCATAAGCGAGAGGTGGGACTCCCCTTCTTGAGGCCCCATCAATGATAAACCGAAATCTGACACCTTGGCTGTCCAAGTATCGTCTAGTAATATATTGGAAGGTTTGATGTCACGGTGTATGATAGGTGGCACTGCATACGCATGTAGATAATCTATTCCCCTGGCAGCGTCTAGAGCCACCCTGATTCGATTAGGCCATGATGCGAGGGGAGACGAGTCTTTAAGCTTGTGAAGGTGGTCATGAAGTGTGAAGTTGTTCAGAAACTCGTAGACCAACACCCTTTCGTTTGCATCCTCAAAAAAGCCGATTAACTTAACCAAGTGCTTATGGTTCAGCCTTGACAGGACATCTAGCTCTGCCATGAATGCAACATCTTTATCCTCTTGGCGTCTGTTCGTTCCCAACGCATTAGTTCTCGAGAGCACTTCAGCTCGCTTGATTGCCACCTCTCTTCCGTCATCCAATGTGGCATGGTAAACCGACCCAAAACTACCTATCCCAATCCTCCGTTCTTGAGAAAAGTTTTGGGTGACTTCTAACAAGACCTCTAGGGAAAACTCCTCTAGACTCCCTCCTCTATCAATGCTATACATATGGCTAAACCGCTTTTCAAGGACAGGTGGTGCCACTGGTAGTTCACCAAACTCATCATGCTCATCATGCTCATGTCGCGATTCCTGAGTGTTAATCCCTTGGGTATTTGGAACAATCTCTATCGGTCCTGAATCATGAACCTGACACCCTTTACCCTTACAATATCTCCATACCAAGACGACAACAATCAAAACCCAACAAACCGATCCTAAGCACCCCACAACTAAATACACAATCATTTTAGCATTCCAAATGCCACTACCCTTCTTACTAACCAAACCAGGAGGCGCCAATGAACCCACATTCGGACTCAGTACCGGGTCACAAGGCTGACACACCATTAAACCCTTCCCACAAAACTGACCATATAACGGTAAAGGGCCACACAAGGGACATTCAATAACACACTCCCCCGGCATCACAGCCGGAAAAACCAACATATTCTGATCAATATCCTTATTCCCCCAACACACCAACGAAAAATTCGACACAATGACTCCACAAAATACTCTCCCCTTTGCCACAACCCCAATGAAATACGTCTCCTGCAGCGCTTTCGGCACCATAAACTCATCACTCCCCCAGCAAACAACCGCTCCATTGTCGCGAATCGCGCAACTTCTCCCATCTCCTAATGCCACATCCTTAAACACTCCTTTAGGCGTACTTCCTACCATGTTCCCCCAACACTGTAAATTCCCATTTAACTCTATTACACAAGCATAATTTTTACCAGCTGAAATTACACTAAAATTACCATTTGGGTAACTTTTAATTACATTATTTCCTAAGCAATATATACTACCATTATTTTTAACTATCCCACATAAAAAATCATCACCAATTGCAATTCTAGAAAAATTTGGAACTTGAGAATTGGAATTCCATTCCCTCCATTGCCAACATTTAAGAATATTCAAACCCGTATCCGTATTCGTATTCGTATTAGTATTAGTGTTATTACTCGGGTTTACAATACCGCAAATATGTGAATTCCCAGATACAATTTCACTCAAAATTGGACCTTTATAAATTCTTTTATGAACAATATTTTTCTTCCCAATATCAAGAAATCTCCAACAATCCATAACTGATTGAAATGATTGTAATCTAATTCCACATAAAAACCCATTTCCACCTACAATTCTAGAGTAAGAAACATTATGAGAATTAATAATTGGGAATTGAATTCCACTTGGGTAACTTGTGCAATTAAGAATTGAAGGATTTATTATTGCACAAATTAGGGTTTGATTATTATTGGTAATTGAAATTGAAACTGTTGAAAGGGAATTGATTAGTGGGAATTGAAATGAAATGAAATAAAATAGAATTATTATTATTTTTATAAAGTAATTCATGATTGAAATGTTGTGTTTTTCATTATTTTTAAGAGAAAAAAAATGGGAATTTAAAATTTATAATTAAAAATAATAATGCAAGGAATTGGGAAAATATTTATAGTAGGAATTGATAGATAATATGGGAAACGCGTTAATTAGGTCAAGAATACAAAAAATGTAGAAAAATGGATTTGATTGACTAAGTCTGTGTTTGAATGCAATAATATTTATAATTTTATACAAAAAAAACTGATTTTTGATATTTAATTGTTGGTCCAAATGAAGGGCGATTGTATGGTGGACACGCCACTTTTTGTGTGTGTTACTCGGTAATTTGAGGGTAGTACTCGCCTACTCGGCTGAGTTGGTGATGGATTTTTGAGTGTTATTGGCTTATGAGTAGTGATGGCCATTAGTGCGGGTTGACCTGGCGAGACTCAGCCCTCCCGCTCTTTGAGGATCCACTTTCCCTACCTATGTTATAACCAATGTTGTTAGAATCGGGATTCTACTTTGGATCAATGGGGAAGGTATGATCGAATCGATAGAATCGAATCGTAGAATCGCAAGATTCTACAAACTCACTAAGGGGGTGTTTGGTTGGGAGGTTTGGAATGGAATGGAATAGATTATAGTTATTCTAGTGTTTGGTTAAAACATTTTGAAACGTAGTTGCTCTTTTACGGACGTATTTTACTCTTTCACGGACTTTTTGCCATTTGTTTTCCATACCTTACCCTTCCCCAAAAAACAAAAAAAGCAAACGCTCTCTAATTCTTTCCCTCACAAAATTAATCAAATTCGTATGATTAATCAAATATGAACGCTAATTCTCATGTCAATCAAGTAATAATTCTAATTTATTTACTTCATTAACGATGTTATATTAAATTAGGTGGATGAAATTAGTTATACTAATTAAAATGAAATTAGGGTTTTCAGAAATTAGGATTACAGCAAGCACCCTTCAATGGTGATTTTCAATTGGTCTTGTACAGTCCTTTGTTAATGGCTTGCTTGTTGTTTTATGTGTCTCAATATAATAGTTGCCTTGCTCACACTGTAGTACGAGTGGACGACATGCATACAAACCTTTATGATTAAGCAATCAGAATAAACAGACAAGAATACATTAAAACATCAGAAGAAAACCATTGTTCATGATACACCTCAACAGCCACAAGACCGGCCGGTGGTGCAGTCTGCAGGGAAGGCCGCGGTGAGGGTGGTGCATGGTTGGTGACGGGTGATGTCAGCCGGTGGTGTTTGGATGATGAAACAAAAGAGTAAATGAAGGAATTAGAATAAAAGGGATATAATGGTCATTTATGTCCATGAAAGAGTAAAACCCGTCCATGAATGAGCACCACCCTTTTGAAATGGGGTTAGAATCCTGTTGAATTCTATCTCCACCCCAAACCCTTGGAATCTCATACCCACCCCCTCCCCCATGGATTCAAACTCCATTCCTTTATGTTTATTTCTCTAATGAACCAAACATGTTTTGAAAGGTATAGAATTAGAACCTCATACTTCTATGGTCTTTCATCCCAATCAATTCCATTCCTAAGCAGTGAACCAAACGACCCCTAAATATAATTTTTTATTTGGTAAAAACATATAATTGAAGATCAAAACACTTATTTATTCATAAAATATTGGTAATTAGTGGTTTTAGTATCATTGTATGAACATGTTTCTACAACTTAYACGAAATTTTGGTTTTACAGTGTCATTATATAATAATATATATTAATATTTTTATTATGGAATCGGATCGTAGGATCGTAAAATCGTAGGATTGTGTTATGATCTCATCTCTAGAAATTTTCAAATTAATAGGATCGTAAGATTCTACAACCCTGATAGAATCGTAGGATCCAGGATTGGTCAAACATTTTCGGATCGTAAAATCGTAGAATCGTTGGATCGAATCGCGATTCTGACAACAATGATTATAACCCAAAATCGAACTCGATTTGAAAACAAACCTAGCGTAATTTAGGTATGTTAACTTGAGCCGCCAACTCAGCCAAAAATTTTAAGAATACGGAAAAAAAATTGGTCAAGCTCGACCCAATCTATCGAGGGGTTAGGCTGAATTCGATCAGAGCTTACTCGGACCAACTCGCTCTCAACTTGTTCAAAGGTCAGGACAGGCCCGGGTCAGGAGTGAGCTAATCCGGATCTATAATCAGGTCCAGCATGGGTTAATCGGTGGTATAATCTTTTTTTACCTAAAGAATAAATGCACCAGTAAATGATCTATGGAATTAAATTTTGGATTGGTTAGGGAGAATATCATAAAGATTTATATCATGTTCACTATTTATCATTTATGGAAATATATAGTACATTACTCGTATTCTTTTGTTGAGTTTATTTCAATTTTTGAGTAAAGAAAATACAAAATCAGTAAAAATATCGAGGGACGCTAGAATATGCAACTAATCATACGTACCGGTACTACCTCCATTTTAAATATTAAGCTATTTACTTTGCTTTGCGAAAATTTACATAATCGAATTGAGTCGGAATACATCTCCAAATTTGTACTTGTCTATCTTAAACTTTTTTTTTTTTTTTTTTTTTTTTTTTTTTTTTTTTTTACATGAGCTGAAATAATCAGACTTCAAGATTTTGGCTTTTTGGCTCTTTGAAAATTGCATTTAAATATGAAAACGAATAAATATAATATCAATATAAATAATCTTATTAAATGATTTTTAATCAATGGGAATTGGGAATGGATAATACATTTTTCCTATTTTAGTTTGTGAAAAGTTGGCTAATTGCATGGATTACGAAGCCAAAATGATTTTTTTTTTTTGCCAAGTGCGTGTTTTTATTCAAAACACGCGGAATAAACAATATAAAAACACGCGGAATCAACGAAATTGAAAAACAATGAAAGTTTGGGACAAGATTCCAAATGAAACCAAAATGAAATTGTACTTGCCTATAATCAGAAACAAATGAGTACATATTTTCTTTAAGGAAGTTGCATTTTAAAATGAAAACAAACTAATGGAGTAATTTGTGTAGTGCGGTTCGTCTCATAGACGACCACTATTTGTTTAAAGCTGAATACGGACAATGACCCTCTCACAAAATGCAAGTGGAAGGGTAAGTGGAGGTATTCATTTCTCACCCACTTGCATTATTCACTTACATTTTGTGAGAGGAAACACTACTCATCTTCAGCTTTAAACGGATATTGTCCGTCTACAACAAGAATTTGTTTACTGTAATAGCACCATACTAAGAGAAGTAACTTTCAACACAAAAATAGAACTGCAACGTCACTGATGTCGTTACACCTGAATTCATAAATTACTCGTAGATTGTTGAGGTCTGAACACAGAAAATTTAAGGTAGGTGACTAGATTTAAGACGGTTTTATGCAGAATATAAAATCGATTTTGGAACTCCAACCATCAGTTTAAACTTTTGGTTGAAATGATTTTTTGACACATACGACATACTCTATTTGCGTAATGTGGATTATGGTCATTATTTACACACGTCTTTTATTTGAGTTTTTGTGTAATGTAGACGTCTGAAAATGAACATGTCAAGACTTTACCATCATAACTTTCTCCAAAAATACGCTAAGCGTACCTTGAAATGAGAGATGAGGGGGAGACTGGAGGGAGGAGTGAGGAGTGAGGGTGGGAGCATGCGTGTTAAAACGGTGGGTGAGGCCGGAGAAGTGGTGCCTTAAACTAAATGTGGATGCGGGAATGATGGAGGGAGTGAGAGTAGGAATCGGTGTGGTTTGTCGAGACAAGGAGGGGCGCATAAAGCGCAGGTTAACAGTGATGGTACTTGCGGGTCTTACAGGAAATGAGAAGAACATAAAATCTCCATATAGGTTCTTAGCGTATGTCATGTGTATCGCACCTTAATAACATTATCGGACTTCTGAATATATGTACAATAATTTTTTTACCTGAATAACTCCTTATTAGAAATGAATTACATACTTTAAATTTAAACAATAACAAAAACAGGCAATTTAAAGGATTCAACTTATACATAAATTTATGGACTGCTCTTTATCTTTGAAGCATTTGCTAAGATTCAGAAGACAGAAGCTTTTCAATTTTACCAGAATAATCATCTTGAACCTGTAAACCACAAGGATCAGCATCGGTGAGCATCTTGACGACATCTCTCATTGTGGGACGAAGAGAGGGTAGATCGGTTGTACAAAGCGTAGCAATCTTCAATACCTTCATCATATTATCTTTGATGTCATCTGATGCAATTTTGTGGTCGAGGACATGAATTTCATCACTTTGAACATCATTGAGGTTACTCATAACCCAATGAACAATGTCTTTTCCTTCTCCATATTGTTCGTCGATAGGTCTTTTTCCTGTTAGTAGCTCGAGAAGTACCACCCCGAAACTGTAAACATCACTCTTTTCTGTCACTTTCCGAGCGTATGCCAGTTCTGTAGGGTAACAAAAGGTTTTAGTGGCAGTCAACAACAACATTACCGCAGTGTGTACAAAATTGCTAAATGTTCAAAATTCCGTATCAAATGCATACCTATGAGTTTTGACAAATTACAAGAAAAAATGCTGGTATAAGATATAGAAAGGGAATATACCAGGCGCAATATAACCACGAGTGCCAGCAAAACAGCTAAAAATCGACCCTTCTCGCGAATCTGCAGAGGCTCGAGCAACACCAAAATCTGCTAATTTAGGCTCATAGTCTTCATCAAGTAAAATGTTAGTTGCCTTGATATCTCTGTGAATGATCGGAGGTGAGCAGTCATAATGAAGATAGCATAGAGCTCTCGCAACTCCTAAAGCAATTTTATACCGCTTAAACCAGTCAAGTTCTGATCTCCCGCCCTTGATCTCTCGATGAAGTGCTTCAAAAAGGTTACCCTTTGGCATGTATTCGAAGACTAGAAAACCTGTGTATCCTCTCAATAAACAAGCATAAAGCTTTAAGATGTTCCGATGTCTGATTTTCCCCAAGATATCCATCTCTGACGACAATACCTTCAAACCAGCTCCCTTTGCTAGTTGTTTTACTGCCACTATTCCACCATTTTTCTTCAACTCCACACGATAAACCTTTCCTGTACCTCCAATTCCGATCAGATTCCCTTCCTCGAGATTACAGATTTCATCTACATCAAAATCCAAATGATGGAACGATTCAACCTTCCATTTTGGGACAATCCCATTTTTGCTAGATTCAAGATCATCATCTGAAGACTTTGAAACCCGGTACTGCAGGTAGTTTAAGAACAGCAACACAGATAAGATTAGAACAATCGCAGCCAAACTAATGAATGTTATCATCATTCTCTTTGAAAGGCCTCGTCTATGTATTTTCTCAGCATTATTACACAGAGCTATCCCAAATTTTTCCATGGGATCCGTATTTCTGTCAGTACAAAGCTCTTTGTTCCCTAGGAACGCGTTCTCCCCCCCAATCGTCAGCAGCTCGGGAGGAATGCTTCCTGATAGCTGGTTCTCAGATAAATCGATCAAACTCAGTTTCAGATTTGCCAAACTTGTTGGGATTGAACCCGTAAGCTTATTACCTGAAAGATTGAGGGAATTCAGAGAGCTCATTTGGGAAAGTGTGCCAGGAATTACACCTTCTAACAAATTCCCGGCTAGATTTATGTCAGCCAGTCGGGTACACTGGCCTAACTCCGATGGAATTGTCCCGTTAAAAGAATTCCCTTGCAAGTGCAATGATGATAACTCGTTCAAGGCTCCAAGTTGAGGTGGTATATTACCCGAAAATGAGTTATTAACCATAGAAATCCTCTCTAATTTACTAAGCTTTCCAATTTCTGATGGAATAACTCCTGAAAAACTGTTATTATCCAAAGTTAATTGACCCAAGTTGCCAGAGTTCCCTATCCCTGGAGATATTTGTCCTGTAAAATTGTTATAGCTAAGATCAAAAATAATTGCATTCGGCAAATCCCATAAACCATCAGGAAAATTCCCAGATAAACGGTTCTGACTGACTCTAAACCTCACAAGTGACTTACAGTCAGCATATGAGGCAGGAAACCCGCCTGAAAAATTATTATCCAAAGCAAGCAAAAACTTAAGGATTCGGCTTTCACACAAGTAGCTGGGAAATAGGCCAGTAAAGTTATTCTCAGAAATGTCTATACTTTCCAAAGGGGAGAATTTCCCAAGATTTGCTGGAAATTGCCCTGAGAAGTCATTCCTGTAAAGCGAAAAGGCTTTGAGATGAGTTAATTCTCCGAACCCTGGAGGAACCTCCCCCGAGAGATTATTCTCATACGACTGGAAAACCGTCAAGTTCTTGAGGTTTCCAACTTCCACAGGCAACTTCCCATAGAAATGATTAGCTGAGATATCAATTTCCTGCAAAAGAGTTAGGTTCACCAGCTCTGGAGGTATAAAACCCGTCAATTGATTCGCAAAAAGTTCAATCTTTCTCACTTTACTTAGCTTAGAAATCGATTTAGACAACATCCCAGATAACCGATTTCTTGACAAATCTAAAGTATCCAATTCGTGCAAACCAAAAATTGATTCTGGGATCTCGCCTACTCGCTCGCTGTCAGCCAAGAACAGCCAAGACAAGTTCTTTAGATTGCCTAGACTTTCCGGGATTGGCCCTTCATTGAACCTATTAGTTCCAAGACCTAAAGAGGCTAGCCGGGTCAAGTTTGCAACCCATGTTGGAAATTCCCCACTGAAACAATTATTTGACAAATCAAGCACCCTCAAATTCCTTAACCCGGAAAAATCAGGAATTTCGCCCACCAGTTTATTGATTGTGAGATTCAGAACCTTAAGATTACGGCATTGGCTCAACTCAACCGGAATTCTCCAAGTAATAAAGGTTGATGTAAGAGCAAGTTTTGTTAGGCCTTGTAACTTACACAAAGAAGGCGAAAGTGGACCCATCAACGACACATTGTTAATCACAATACTACTGACACTCCTGGTTTCAGGATCACAGGAAACACCAGTAAACTCACAAACAGAATTTGATTCATTCCAAGAGACTAAGAACTTTGTTGGGTCTTTGAGTTGGGATTTGAACTCTAGAAGAACAGTTTTTTCGACTGATAAAGACGCGAAATTTGGCATGAAAAGGGTTAATATGATGATCAACAGCAGCATAGTTTGATGTGAGGTGGTGGTAAATGCCATTGCTAGCAAATACTAACATACAGTATAACAAGGGCTATTTTTTAATTTTACTACAAGAACATCAACTGAGTGGCCATACAGTTCCAAAGTTTGTGATCAGTGACTCCATAACCAACTGCTCCAATCTATAATCAAAATGGATAAAGTGAGAATTAATCCAAAAAACGATAAAATAATAACATTACCCAATGCCTCAATGACTCCCGCAAATTGCAGAGTAAAGGGGTTTCGAATATAAAGTAATCAAAAAACGATACAATAAACATTACCTCGGTGCCTTAATGACTCCCACAAATTACAGGGTACGTAAAGTAATAAAAAAACAATATTTAAAGTAAATTTGAAAAAGTTCACCTAATCTAACCGCAATAATTATCAAATGCTAAAAAAAACTATTTGGTGATGAATTTTTAGATAAAGAGGGGGAAAAAGTTGAATAACTTTTATGGGATTTTGGTGAATTCAGTGAAAAAGATCAAAACTTTCTTAGAAGTCACTCATCTAACAGTAATGACTTATTAACTTGCTTTCCAGTTTCCCATTAAAAAGACAATTTCCAAAAAACAAAATTTAAAACTTTGATAAAACAGCAAGAATTTAAAGCCAAATAAATGTTGTTATGAGTACATACTTGCTTTCTAAATTACTCCATTAGTTGAATTGTTTAAGTTAATTATTCTCCTTCCTTCGTAAAGTTTAGAGGTACCTCTCATGTTCTAAAAAATGACGAGGTATTTTGTAGGACTTGAAAAAACACAGAGTACCATGTAGAAACACCTTTTACTTCTAATACAAATTTTCGTTGAAGACAGACATTTTTCGTCACTTTGAAAAGACCTCTCACAAACTTCAAGTGGAAGAGCAAGTGGGGAAGGAATTGTGATAGGTCTTTTTGAAGAAACGGTCACAAAAGAGACTATTATTCTGCTTCTAATCAATAGAGGAACAAGGGGACTAACAAGGGTGATTGATAAAAAGTTAAAATTTACGATTTTTTTTTCAAAATTTACCTTATAAAATTACTAGTCGAGATAGAATGTCTTCTGCCCTTCTACTAGAAATGATTGTTCTGCCAACGTTGAGTATATTAACACAAATTCTTGTTTAAGACAGCGAACCCAAGACCGAAAAATGTTACAGAATTGGAAAGAAATAAAAGAAAACATATAGTACCTTGATGAGTATGAATGTGGGATCAAAGTAAGATGTTTATGTGTGAACAGTGAAGTTATATATGAGAACAGAAAATTGGAGAATAACAAAGAAATGAGAGAAAACGTGAAGAAATTTCCATACTTTAAGGTTGTGTCATATGACATGGAATGTTGTATTTGGAGCAGTCAAACTGTCACTCACTTAAAAAGTTAAAAAGAGTTAGATTAGTGACATGGACATTCATTTAATATTGGATAAATTATTTATGCTAATTTATATTGGAATTTATATTTTCCTTATTCGGTGGATTGGGGTGAAAGTGAATTTGTATTCAGTGACGGGGTTAGGATTTGAAGTCATCGAGGATGAACGGAGAATGATATAAAATAACCTTAAAAAAAATTCGAAAATTTTAACGAAATTTTCAAAATTTTCAGCCATCGTCGGGGGTCGGGGGGCAAGCTTCCTTGCTACGCCCCCTTGCTCCGCCGTTGTTTTTACAATTACGTAAAAAGTTAGTATCAATCCTTAACATAAATACCATTTGTTCTTTAATAACAATTTTAGTATAAGACCACATTATATGAGTATTTGAATTAATAGGGTATTGAATTCGTTTTTTTATCATGATTATTTCATTCTTTTGAAAGTAGATATAATACATTTGTTTGTTTTTAATTAAAATATCCCCACACAAAAAAAAATTAAAAAAATTAAAAAACAAAGAAATGATTGGGATAAAGAAAATAATATAAAATTATAAAAAGGGCAAGTTCCGAACCTTTGATCAATTGTCTATACTCGTAAATGATTTTGAGATAGGTTCATTGTAACTATACCATAATTTCTTAATTAACATAATTTTCCGCCGATATAATTAAATTTAACTCATATTCATAAGAAAAAGCACTACACCACAAATGTTAATACTATTGCATTCTCAATCGTTGAAATTGAGACAACAAATGAGCATGGTTATCACACAATTATTGAGAATTTCATATACATTAATACATTATCTACAAGTCTACAATTAATTAAATTCCCATGTAGAATAAAACGATTTTACATATAAGACGATTCTTTTATCACATAAATGAGTATTTTCTTTTATATAAGGACTATTTCACAACGTAAGACTGTCTTAACAGATAATTATTACGCTGTAAATAATTTTATGTACAAGATTCAAGCAACCAATACTCCTATATAGTCCTAAACTATACCCATACCATGACAGATTGTAAGATTGTGCCGACATTATTGTGATAAGTTAATGGCTACTGTACTTTGGTCCTACAATTACCGTTGTCGAAATGGGTTTAATTTAAAATAAATAAAAACACAAATTCTCGTTGAAGACGTGTAATATCCGTCATAAGTTAAAGACGGATAATATCCCTCTTATAATATCCAAGTGACACTATTTATAGGGTGTTCCATTTTCCCCCACTTAAAAGGTCTTCAGTTTATGATAGATAGTGTCCGTCGTAATAATTTGAAATAAAAAATGAACTTGTGAAAAATTAAATTAAAACTGTGCATGTATTTATATGTACGAGTACCCCATCATATCATGTCGCATACAGTACCTGATCGGCTGATCCACGTGCATGCACATTTAATGTTGCTGATACTATTTCAACAACTTGGGTATAAACCCGTTCAATCCGTCCCATTGTAGACGGCCACTATCCGTCTAAAGCTGAAGACGGATAGTGGCCCTCTCACAAATTGCAAGTGGGAGGACAAGTGGAGGTATCTATTTCTCACCGACTTGCACTATCCACCTAAATTTTGTGAGAGGAACACTATCCGTCTTCAGCTTTAGACGGATAGTGTTCGTCTACAATGAGAATTTGTGAAACTCGTTTTATACGAGTATTACGGTAAAATAAGTCTTTTGTAAGCGATTGTTTATATTAAAAAAACTTTGTTAGAATACTTTTCACCAATTACCACTTTCCATAATAAAGATATTAAGGTCTTTAGTTTTACAATGACATATTATAAAACCGTTTCACAGGATACTTACTTTTCGCCCTACGAAACTAACTTTCAATCTTTCACTTTTAGTTTGTGGATAGTTTAGCAATATCTTAACTATAAAAGAGTTTTTACAATTCATTTTAATTGAACACTTCTAAAAAAAATTATACGGTGAAATTTGTGGTCGTTACTTTTTATCATATACTCGTTGGATAAGACCTCTCAAAGAAAGGTTCTTACTTAATAGGGTACAATTCGTAGAGTTAAGATCCTCTCTGTTTTTCTCTTGGTTTTTTATCAATTTCCTCTCACATTCCTATTTTAAATTATTATTAACTATTCATCTCTTCAACGCTTTCACTGTCATATCGTTTAAAAAATATAATTCAAATTTTTTAAAAAGGTAGAAAAGAATGGAGAGGATTTCAATTACAATCCGGACTTGTTATAACTAACAAATTCAAGATGTTCTGTTCTTTTAAACTTAATTTAAGTTCTATTTAGTTTAGATCAGCTCATCTCTTCACAAATTTAACTCGTACTTTAGTTCAGTTTTTTTTTTAGTCAAAAAGAACAGAGTCTAAGTCATAAACTATTCATTCTAAAATTATACTCCGTAGTGATTATTATACCTATATGTGACTTAAATATTTATCTTTCACAAATTCTTGTTTACGACCGTTGTAAACAAGAATAATTTACAACGGAGGTATAAATTCAAACCAACACTTTTTCTGAGGGTGATGGTGTTTTTCATCCCTTCGTTATAACTTACAACGGTTATAAGCAAGACTTGCTGTTTATCTTTAGTTAGTTTACCCGATAAGATTAATGTAATGGTATTCTTAAATAGTACACAAATAATCCGGTAGAAACGTAAACATTTACTATATATAATTTTATGTTTTCATATATTTTACAAACGATAATTATTGTGTTTGACTGTTTTTTTATGTAAAAACATTTACTAGTTAATAAAAAAGTATAATCAATAAAAAATCGTTTCACACTAAAAACGGTTTATATTTTAAATTCTTTTGTCTTTAGTGCCAAGATGTGATTTTATGCAACGTAATATGCCAACGGTCATTGGGACCGGGCCACAGCATCCACTGAAAGGTCACCTTCGTAATTATCAACGACTCTCTTTTAAAATGGAAATAGGCGCAACCTTTCGCTATTTTTGAACTTGCAAAGTTGCAAGTTGAGAAGTTGTTGTATAGCTCTATGCTAATAAATACCAACCGTGTGTACTTTTGTTTTTTTTGTTTTACACAAATTCTAGTATAAGACGTTCTCACAACGTGAGACGTTTCATTTTTTATAAAAAAAATGATTCATTTATTACTAATAAATGAACTATCTTTTTACACAATGGGACCGTCTCACAGTGTGAGACTGTCTTACACAATAACTACTGTTTATTTTAGAAGAACGCATGGAAGGTTTAAATGCTAAAGCCTAAAAGGTTTCGAACTTAAATCTCTGACTTAGGCCCTGTTCTTTTGGACTTGATTTCAGCTCATTTCAATTCAGCTATATTCACTTCAGTTCAGTTCAGCTCAGCTTCATTCAGTTCAGTTCAGTTCAAATATCTGCAACTCCCCGGAGATTGTATTAAGGGTCGTTCAAATACAATCACTTTGAATCAAACATGTAAGGTGATTGTGATACATCCAACCTTCCTACTACATACTATATGACATCCAAATCCAAGTCCAAGTCCAAGTCCGATTTCGAGTGCCAGTCAAAAGGAAGAAATCATGTATGCCACCATAGACAACATTTACTACGTAGCCAGACGGGAAAAGCATGCTCAACTTTAGGACCGTCCTAACTAAAATAACAATGAAATATCATCACTCTCCACTTTCAGTTAATTGCGTAAAAGAGCTCGCAACCGAATCATCTGAAGCAAAATCTAATGCATTAGATACAAAATAGACCTGACTGCTTTTTAAAATCTTGTTCACCCACTAAAAGGGATGAACAACAGGAGTATTATACACGTATCCGAGCATTCGCCTTTGGTGAAAGGAATGGAGGGTGTTGGATGTACATGTCGGCATGTCGCCTTAGCACTTAGTCTGACGGTCTGTATCATGTAGACTTGACAAACATATAGTAGCTCAATCAAATCCAATTTATCGGACTCTGACTTTTCTATGTCTAGTAGCAGGCGGTGGACGCTTGAGCAACTCTTTCTGTGCATTAAAGATTTTAACTTTAAACAGAGTTGGCAACAGACTGTAATGTAAACTGATACAGGATTCTGTAATGTAAATCCTAACAATTCGAGCCAATGCTTCAACATCGATGACACAAATGAAACCCGTAAACATACAATGTGTACTTTGTACAGGGTTTAGTACTAAAGAATAAAAACAATTCTGAACTACCATATTGAATCTACAAGTCTCCTGAATGCAAAATCACAAATCTGTAGCAAGGCCACAACACTACTCACAGGTTACCAAAATTTTAGCAGGGGATGTATGTGATTTTTTGAATCCCACACCAGCCTATTTTATGGTACTAAACAACGATATGAACTCGGTATGTTGGGACTTGAGTTATTAGGAAACGTACGCAAGCCAATCCCAGGTTCCTGCTACATGAAAGACAATTCCACACGCCGGACATTAAAATCCAGGAGATCCAGGGAATAGTTCCTGTATTTTGTTGAAGACGTCCATAACCTAAAAGCATATAACATTAGAGCTAAGTTAATATTTAACAATTAGCAACAATCGACAATTTGTTGTCCTTTTCTATTTTGGGGTGTTTCAATCAATTGTTGTCCTTTCTATTTAGGAATGCATTTGATGAACAATTTGGTCATTCACACTCAATTTGGTCCACATGTCATTTAGTAATTGACCCTCTTCTCTTTCTTTGGTCTTTGTGGCAAAACCGAAGGACAACAAATGACTGGGACGGAGGAAGTATATTTCTATCAATCAAGAACTAAAGACTAAACTTAAAAATACCATAATAATTATAAAAAGTAAAAAATAACACTAGTGTGTGTAGTGTGCATCAGTGTAAGTAGACTGGTCAAACTGGGTCAGGCCAAAATATGGATCGAGTCAAATCTGGTCAAATAACATTATCAGTCCAAGTTTGAGATCATGCAGAATATGGGTAAGATCTATGTTACTCCGACAATTCACTTCACTGTCGTGTCGTGCACTTTGCTTAGACCACAAAATAATATAAAAACACGCACAAAATAGCCATATGCAATACTCCGACACATGTCAGACACGACACATCGTCGGATAGTCGGGGTAACACAGAAGATATATGAGTTCACAACCCTAAAAGGCGGGACTGGTCACTTTTTGACAAGTTGCTAGTACAGAAATCTAGTTGAAACACTTGAAAGTTGAAACAGACAGGAAGTTGAGGCTGACAAGCACTACTACTAAGTACTAAGGTTTGTTATGAATGTTCAACAGAGCTTCAAGACAAAATTAAGTTTCCATTACCTCTTTATCATTTTGATACTTCATAATATTCATGGGGTTCGCTGAACACTGCAATAACAATAGGGGTAAGAGATACTCAAAGGAAGAAAACGGTGTGTGTGAACTGTGAAGGGATAAGAGTGCATACATCCATAATAGCTTGCTGAATTTTCGGGTTTTGAAATGCCATGGCAATCTCAGGTTTACTCATGATTCTTGACATGGCCTCTTCAGGAGTAAGTCCGATTTGATCTACCAAAAAATTACTCAAAAATTCAGTCAACTTTGTCGACTGTACGTGATAATAAGGTTATAAAGATACGTCAGAGTACTTGCAACAGTACCCAGTAAATGATGCCACAAGAAAAAAATTAATAAAACTTGGCAGGAACTATTGTAAGCAATGCCAGAAAACTCACCAAACTGCTCTTTGACTTCAGGACTATTTAAATCGAAATTTTTAAGGCTCTCCATCATCTGGTTGTCCAAGGCCCCTTCGCCCATGTTATCTCTGAGAGAGGAACACATTAGGAAGCAGATCGTGCACCTTACAAAGTTGTGAGGAAAAGTGTAACGACATAATAGCTGGGTTAAAACAGGATGTCCTCTAAGTCATACAAAGTTGTGAGGGAAAGCGTAACGACATAATAGCTCAGTTAACCTCGAAGTCAAAACGTAAATTTTTCTTAGCTGATGACAGAAATGTCTTCCCTATAATTCCAAGTGCTTAATATACCGACCACAAGAAAATTCGTTGCATTGATAATCGCTTAAAGGAGTGTGACGACTGATGAGGAATTGGGGGTGCTTTCCATTTACATCGTATATAAGCACATATGTTTAAGGCTTAGTAGAGTATGCACTTCTCCATAAATGATCAGAAAAGGTAGCCTTGTTTTAAACAGAGCTATCATGTGATAAAAGCAAAGCACTCTTCAAAATTCCATTCAAAAGTGAGGTGCATGTATTTTATTTAACGCAAAAAGTGAATCACCGTCTTCCATACAAGAATCAGATGGGAGAAAGTTCAACTCACCAAAAAGCTGATAGACGAGAATACAGATGAAATAGGGAGAACGACTTCTGAGTTTAGAGCCCTAACTCCCAACAAAAACATCTAAAATACCAAGGGCAGAATGAAACTTACAGCATATCTTGTAGCTGCTGACGATATGCTGGATTCTGTAGCATCCCTACAACAAAATAAGTTAGAAATTAGAATTATCAGTAACAATCACATGAGCCATAAACAAGCGAAGAGGAAACCAATACTTGAATGAGAATGAACAATCCGAAATCATGCACATAATCAAATAGAAACTAAAATAGCAATTTTATCGGGAGGGGGGCAGAGGCTAAAAAAGGATGGACTTTCCTACTTCCTCTGTTCTTAAATAATTGACGTTTTCATTTTACGAGTTGAGCCTTTAAATTCAATTGGTTGGAAAATTATAAAAATTACACCATAAAATTCTTTACAAATAGAGCTTTAATATGAGTATAAATTTCAATATATTTAGTCATATATTTTGAGAGATATTGAAGAGAGAAGTGAGTGTCTCGAAAAGTGAGAATGACAATTAAAAAAGAACAGTGGGAGTATTTCACAAGTAAAGATGTGATTTAGAAAATTCTCTCTCGATCCAGTCCCCTTTTCAGAATCTCTAAGATAATGAAACTATTCGCCCCTTAGGTAATGCGTTGTGTGGCTTTAGTGAGAATCGGGTTCTTTTTTAGAATCAGTACATTTTGGTCTACATCATTTTGTGAAAATGAAGTGATTTAACTTTTCACTAAGCCAGAATTTGGTTAATCAAGCAGTATTAATACCTTCTTCATTAATTTTGTCAGTTTAAGTAGACATAGAGCTCCATTTTAATGACAAAATCCAATTTGACATTTCTCCCACTCAATGAATAATCCCTAATTGGCTTTTCCTCCTCACAAACAAAAACTCAAATGAGCCTTATTCAATGAGGTGGATGGAGAAAGAATTACGAGGTAACAACTAGTCGTAGTCATTAATCCTGCTTTTGTACAGTTAGGAATGTGGTGTAAGAATAAAAATATTCGCATGCAAAAAAAAAATTATGTGCGTATACATTACTCTAGAGTCAAGCGCAGACGAGGTGAACACAGTCAACACTCAGCAACTTACATTTGAAGGTGGCTGGATCTCTCATCTCTTGAGGCAGAAGTCTAGAAAGAAAAAGAAAAAGAATAAGATTTGATACGTGTCAAAAACAGTGAGTGTGCATCATTAGACTAGTAAAGGGCATGGAGACATCTTTCAAACAACAGACGACATTGACACTATCGCCAATGACAGTCGTTCACATACGACACTACGACTGTTTCAAGTTGGTCATGTCTTACAAGAATTGACTGTGTTATTATTTTTTCCTTGAAAGCAAGCACAAGAATATGGTCATAATCCCCATGGTTGGCTGAAGATACCACAAGAAAAGTAGGTACACTCTATTATGTATGTACAAGAGAAGTATGAGTAGGTTTTGGAGCAATATTAACTATAACCAAGTCATACACTCGCATTAGAACAACAAAAGGCAGACAGATCTAGAATTCAAGGCCTACATTATGCAAAATATAATCAAGATCTTCACTTTCAAGGTTAAAGACCTTTATCAGTTTATTGGTCAGCCAAACAAATTTACTCCTGATATTGAACCATTCCTATCAAACTAAAACCATTCAAACAACATTTTATAGCTAAGTGAGCTGATTTGGAGCCAGCCAAAAGAAGATGGTACGCAACAGCAACGGCTTTTGTTGGACAACATATAATTTTTAGCATACCAGGAGGGGCAGGAGCTACTGCGAGAATGCTTTACAATTTATGTTAATCAAAGTGACCAGAGTAAACTTTTGAACACTGTCAGGATTATTAAAACAAATAAAGCTAACTAGCTAAGATCTACAGGAAAGTTCCCTTGTGTCTCCAAAGTTCAAAAGTGTTGGCATTTCAGCTATCAGTTTTCACCAAATTCTCTTAATGTGTGTGTTTTTCAATGGCTAGGAGGTGAGTATTAGCATTTCGAGGGAGCGGTTGGGAAAGGATTTGACCCATGGGTAACGCCCTGGAAGATCAAGTGGGGCAGTGCGGACGTGTGTTAAATGTGAACATAAGCAAGCTTAAAAAACTAAATGGTCATAAGAAAAATAAAAATACAAAAGGATATCAAATTGAGAAAGAGATAGATTACGGAAGAATCATGTTTTGAATTTTTGGATCCTCCATCAATTTCTCGAAAGTTTCCACCGACATAGAACCAGTTTTCCCTGGTGCACATATAGAGTAACAAACATCATTAGATGTTAAACAACAACAACAACAACAACAACAACAACAACAACAACAACAACAACAACAACATCAGAGCCTTAATCCCAAAATGGTTTGGGGCCGGCTGACATGAATCATCCATTAGAACCGTCCATGGGTGAACACACACCTCAAAATGCGAAAATATAGAAAAGGAAAAGTGAAAAACAAAAGGGGAGTGAAACATAATACAAAAGCCAAGGTAGCCTTATAGGTTTTAAAATCATTAGATGGTATAGCGGTATATAATAAACTGCAGCATAATGTTCAGGCTATATAGCTTTAAAACTACTCACGAGTCCTAATACGGTAGAAATACACCAAATGAAATACATGATGCTTTTTCGCAACAATATGTATTTCTGAGTAAAGATAGGCAAACAAAACTTATAAAATGGCAATAGAAGTCTATAGATAAGTATCAATATGAACAGTTTGCTTTGCTAGATATCACCACTTACTCGTTCCTTGGGACCATTCACCAGAAGTGCCTTCTGTGGAAGCAGCTCCATTCTGTACTACCTGCATATGAAAAATGTCTGTACACTGCATTCAAAAAAATAAAGTACCAACATTATAGCTGACATTGTACTACATACTACCTCGGTGAACTTTGCAGCCTCAGATGACTTCCGAGAAGATGTGTCCTCATATTTCTGAAATGGACTCGTTTGCACAGTTTCTTCAGGAGAGATGTCAACAAAAGCTGCAAATCAAAAACAAAAATAAAATAAATAAATAACACTCAACAATTTGATGTTTGATAATATAATAATATCATAATCAATGGCAGAGTAAGGGGCACAGGCAGGGGTAGCATCACCCCCTCCCCCCAAACCAAACAGTTTTAAGCATAATTTTTATGAAGTTATCTTTTTCTGACTTCCTCTAATTCCTATACAAATTTTCCTCCAGAAATTTTCAAACTAAATTTTAGTCCCATCAACTTCGAATTGCCAAATGTATCTGACAGAACCAGCTCCAAAAAGAACTTACAGCTAACAAACACAACTGTCACAAATAATTCATTGGAACCTACTCCTAGAACTGCTTATTTATTAAAAATAAGTATGAAGAAAATCTGGCTTGATATGTTTGCACCCTTGGAAACTAGACAAAGAGGAAAGACAAATGTACCAGATTGTTTTATTTCCGTCTTGGTTTCTGCTTCATCATTAACCGGCTCACTAACTTGTGGTGTATTTGCAGAAACATCCACTGTCACAGAAGCCGCAGGGGATGAAGACGTTGACTGAGGTTGAGCACCAGAAGAAGGTGCAGTACTGGAGCTACCAGGTCTTGATGTAGACTGCTGGCCAAGGGTATAACCACCAGTGGCACTGGAAGTACTTGGGCCACTCGGCGTGGGTTGTTGATAAGGAAACCCAGGGTAAGTGCTGGGGCCTGATGCCGATGGTGGTGGGAATCCAAAAGGTGAGCCTGAAGGAAAAGCTGAGTTACTAACTTGATTATTTTGAGAGCCCATCTGAACCATCATACTCTTGAAAGCTTGTTGCATTGCATATTTCTGACAGAGATGATTTACAGGATAATATCAGAAAAATTTGAATGATGTAAATCATTCCCAAATACCAATGCCAAGGCTAAAATTTCACTATCTGGATGGGGAATAAACTTCTTGTCAGCAACAAGAGAAGTTCAAGGTTTCCAATTTCCAAACATGTTAACCGTGTAAACAAAGAGAAAAGAACAAGGATAGTTAATAGCTCTAGACACCTTGACTTAGATACATCTGACATATGCAACAGGGAAAACAAATATTACACCATGGTTACCAGATTCGCTATGAATACGCCCATGCCGATTCGCAATTCGCTCATACAGAATGTGTGTTATGTGTATTTTTGTTAAGCGACACGATAGAACTCGCTCTTAATGATTCGCAATTCGTAGGGTACCCAAGCGAATCCGGTAACCCTGTATTACACTTCTTGACTGCTAGACTAATCCAATAAGAAGAGCCATAGTCACAAAAGCAAACAGGAAAAAAACTGGAGAAGTCTTGAGTATATTTACGTTAAGCAATTTATACAGAACTAACCAGAATCCAATAACATACCCCTACTAACCAAAACAATGCCTTAAATGAATTTATAACAAATGCAGAAGGGTGTCGTAATCTGCTACATGTTGCACACCTTTCACAACAAAAGAATACAAATACTCATTGGAGACCTTCACATGGATAAATTATCATGAAGCTCATGAGTCAAGAATAGAATATCATGAGACTCATGACTCGAATAGCACGAAACTCTTGACTAGATTATCATAAGACCGGCGTATATAATAGGTAAGTATATCGAGCGCAATTTTTATTGGATAAATGAATGTGTGGTGGGAATTTAGTTGAAATGAGATTGCTCACACAATATATTACTATGAGAATGTCGCTCGCATAACTTACCATTCGTCTGTACGGATTCATTTTGAAAGGAAAGGAACGCAATGGAAAGGGAGGGGGATAATAATTTACCTTGTTAGGATGGCAAGTTGAGTTGGACAGAATCGGAAAGAAAGGAACAGATAGATCCATTTTTTCTCCTATTAGGTAATCAACACTAAAAAGATACTCCCTCCATGCCAAAAGTTTGTTTACATTTTTCAAAATCCTCCTCGCATATTTGAAAAGTGTACACAACCTGTTGAAATGAAGTTACTAATCCTCCCATCCTTCTCTCACTTTCCGTTCCATCTGACTTCCCTCACTTTCCCTCCTTCGACTATATCCAAACAAACCCTAATTGGATAAATAAAGTCCACCTATTGCCGCTAACCTAAATGACTACAAACAAGCAAAAATACTTTAACCGTTTAACCTCACCACACTATATTATATTCTTACACATGAATATACAAATGGCTAATTCTTCACATAAGTGTATGATTCCAAAAGCGATACATTTCGGCTCAAATTATACTAGCAAACCTTCCTTTGACATTGATTATCATCAAACCCAACAGATTGTGAAAGGCATTATCGAAGAGATTACGTACCTTCAACCAGGACGCCCCAAAGGAAAAGATTGCAGAGAATCCAACACCAACTCCAATCCAAAACAAAGGTGACCCACTAACACAATTATCACAAAGTTACAATCTTTCTCACAAATTCAACCGAATTACTTCAATTAAACAGTACCCAATTACAAAAACCGCCCAAAATCACGAGACTAGCTCAATTACAATAAGCCCAAACTATCAAAACTAGTAGTAATCGCGTTTTACTGTAAGACGGTCTTAAACAAACAAAGGTGACCCGACCCAGTAACACATTTACCACAAAGTTACAAACTTTCTCACAAATTCAACCAAATTACCTCAATTGAACAGTACCCAGATACAAAAACAACCCAAAATATATAAAAACTGAATAAATTATATCCTACAACATTTCCAACAATTACCAAATATAATATACAATAATTGTTTCCTGAAATTCCGCTTTGGCATCTATATAATCCACCAAAAACAACAATAACAAGATTGAAAAACTTACAATTGCGAAGGAGGAGGAGGAACCACAGGCTGAGGATTAACACCAACAGAAGTAGTCTCTTGAGCTCCAGTAGAAGTACTTGCAGATAAATCAACATTACTATCATTAACACTATTATCTGAAGCTTTTCTTCTTGAATTTTTAGTACCAAATGCAGAAAGAACAGTTCTTGATCTGGGTTTTGAAGAAACAAAGAGTGACCCATTTGAGTTTTTAGATAAAAGAGGTAAACCAAAGCACTGTCTTGTTGAAATTAATCTGGGATTTGGAGATGAAGTCAGTGTAAGTACTGGTTTTGCTGAAATTAGGGTTAAATTTTCCATTTTTTTTAATTGGGTTTTCGAAGATTGAAGAGTTTTTAATTGTTTTAGAGGTTTTAGGATGAAGATGGTGAAAAGTTGAGTATCTTTTTGGGTGAGAAAAGAGATGCTGAAGACTGAGATTGATTTGGGGAAGATGGAAGAGTGGCTAATTTTGATGTTGGTCAATTTGTTTTGGGCTTGGAGTAAAATGATGGTCCAATTAACGAGTGAGGATCGTCTCCATTTATTTTTCTTTATTTATTTTTTTCATTTTGTATCTAAGATTATATACTACTTTATGTTTCTGTTTTACATTATCATCCATTACTTTTAGGGGACTGATAATGGCATTACATTTTTTGTTAATGTCACGACAATATAACGTAAGGTTAAAAGCATGTTACTATTCACCATCTCACAATACGAGTGGCATTATGCATTCCCTAGTAAGAATATTTTGTGGAAATAATCCAAGTCATTGAAAAAATGTAGAGATGAGAATGGTAGTTCGACCCTGGGCTGTCTAACTGCCTGATTCAGAGTGGCCTAGACATGGCTAAGATTCTAGTCCGGGCAGTCTCATAGCCGGTTCATAGTGCCCCACTAAGCTTGTTGTATAAAAAGCTCAATCTAAGTTTTGCTATTATAATACAAACTAGCATGAATCTCGCGCATGCATGTGCGGTATTGATAGATCATTTAATTTATAATGTATTATTTCTATATTAAAAATTGACATATTGTTTAATTTATTTTTTCATACTTTAATATGAGGCTAAAAAAATTAAAATGAAAAATTAATCAAAAGAATTGACTAAAGTCATGACATGTGTATTTTAATGAAATTTTTTACCACAAAACTAATGATTAATTTATAAATTATCACAAATTATTTTAAAGATTTTTTTATCACGAAATTAAAAATATCAGTTTAATTTTTTTTATACGAATTAAGTACGTAGCAAGATTTTTTATATAGAAACTAATAATATCAATTTATCGGTTTTTCGTATAAAAGTTTTAGATTTATAATAGATTTGTTTTGTTTTAATTAAAAATTATAATTTAGTTAAAAAAATTATTAAGATGATTAAAGATTATATCTTAATTAAAAGATAATAATTTAATAAAAATATAAACATGTTTCCTTATTTAGCCAGATTCCTTTTGGAGGGAAAACTATTGAGAATTTTTATTCTCTTAGTAATAAGGGGGTGAAGCTTTGTTATGGATTATGTCGGATATCGGAATGGAAACAATTTACTGAGACGGTGGGGGTACGGAACAATAAGATTAGGAGAAGCGAACTAGCAGTCACTTGGTACCGTGATCTAATTACTTGAGTCTGAGATGTTGCGATCAATAGCAATTATAGACTAAGCAGACAAGTCTTCACAAGGTATTGTTCTTGCTAATGTACTTGATCAATCACTAAATTAAAGTCACTTGTGACTCATAAATCTCTCTGGTTATTTTCGAAAGCAAATGTGGTCACTCGCTAACTCGCGTCTTTGGCCTGTAACTTTAGTCATGGGCCTCATGGCTCACCTTACAACCCGACAATTTTTACACTGCATTTCTGTAGAGTCCTGATCGAAACTCCAAAAACACAGCCACTAAATTCAAACTAGTACAATAAAATGGGCGAACCTAATATCTGAAATTCTGAATTCATATCGGAGTTTCAATTCATTCCAAATCTTACATGTAAAGAAGCAAGACAATAACCGATTAAAGAGACTATATCCACCATGCCCAAGACTATTAGATTTCAGACCAGCCTACAACCCTTTAAGAGAAGACCATAGTTGGGTAACAATATACAATTATAGTTTCGGTGCTACTTCTTAGTTCAGACTTCAAACCTAGATTCGTGACAATAGAAACCCCTAATTAGCTACAAAATAGCCGCATACCATCCTCTATGATGTTATTCTCCACGGCCTCCATGACGGAAAACAAGAACAGACCGATAAATGGCAGCAACATGTAGGAAGCAGATCAACAGTATGATTAAATCATCGATTAGACCAATTACTCCAAGTATACCTGCAAATCAGAGTATATATGTCGATTTATATGTTGCTTCCTGATGTTTATGTATGAATGCAAATGTGTAAGTGTCCGGTTGTCTCGAATTACAAATTGGGTACCTTCTGGAATAATATCTATGGGGCTCAGTAAGTATATGGCACTTAGAAACATCTGAAATTAAAGGCATTTGGTTAATATAATTAAAAACATAGAAGGATTTATAAGGGAAAATTAATCTGGAAGTTCACTTAACTGCCAAATAAACACGGGCCTTGATCACGAGAGGTAGAGATCTCTGAGGATCCAGCAAATCGCGCTTTAGCCTCCGGAGAAGAAATGGAAGGTCTCGTAGTCTCTGATAAATGAAAATGAGAACCATTATAAACAACTTTTCAGATTCCTTGAAGCTATTTAAAAAAGGTAACACAAAAAGTCAGAATATAATAGGAATAACTCCTCCAAGACACACCATGTTTATTTTGTCAATCAAGACACACATATTACGGGCATAGAGTCTTGTATGAGACGGTCTTACACATGCGACAGACCCAAATACCAAGTTCGCAGTTAACTATATGGTTAATGGGTGGGGATTATAAGACCATCTCATTTACGTTATTGTGTATGCTGGCTATATAAATAGGCTCAACTACGACTCCTCTAAAGAGATTTGTGATGGGGTTTATGGAGCTACTATATTTTCTCTCAAAATCTTTCCTATGTTGAAAGAAATTTAAAGTCACTAGTAGGATGGAAAACAGATCCCTTGATTTTCCCATCCCTCCTCGTCGCAGGTCGCTATACATTGCATGAACATGAAGGGATAATGCTAAGAATCAAGGGATAGATGAGGATTTCAGTGGTACCAGACGAATGTTATTCCTAGATACCACCCATCTTCCATGTATGGATCACTGTGAATTCTATTACACTGCCAAAACTAGAATATTGTGTACCTGAATGAGTCCACCAGACTGTTCACCAAACAAACGATTATATGTTTCCAATCGCCCTATTATACTTGCAACCTCAGGGTTAGCACGTAGCCTCATTGAAGCCTCAGTAGGTATCAGCAAATCAATAGGACGGCGACACAAAGGACATCTACATGGTCGTACAGCTGGTCCATGATCCCAGACTTGCAAAATACAATTGCCTGGATTATCAAAGGAGAGAATTATTAACAAAACAGATCTTGGTTCCAAAACACTTCTTGTTAATAACTATCTATTTTAAAAGACAATCATCCACCAGTAGAAGCTGACTTTAAATGGCGTATGTGACCAACTCTAATCTCCGCACTCAGCAGCTCTAACCATCAAGAAAATAACCTTAAACTAATCTAAACTACTCAACTAACAAAATTCCATTCCTGTGCATTTGGAATAATATATCATCGCCATTCTTCACAGCTGCAACAGCGATTTACACCATTAAGAAGACGCGTTCTACTCAGTTGCGAAAAAATCACTAAGCAAATCCACGACGCCTAGTCAAGTAACACTTAAGAATATCATAATCAATTCAACACCCCCTCTAACCTAAAAATAAAATACTTAACATACTTAAATCAAATACACCAACTCACCACCTAAATCAATGTCCCCTAATCCCTGTAACATCGATCCAAAGCAACAATTTTTTGATGTTCTCCCAAAACCCCATCAAAGAAAACTGCTTGCACCCTAATTAATCCCCAATTATACCCATGACATGGGATCAAATCAATGCAAATTAATGACCTTAATTCCTCCACTACCCTCTTAAGTGCGAAACGGATCCAAGAACACTAACTAATACGGAGTACTCCCTAACCGGGTAAATGAGTTGCTTTAGATCCGTTTCACGCATACAACCGTCACAAATACGAATTTCGTACCCAAGAAATGGACTAATCCAGTAATCCAGCCACAATATGAGGAAAAAGTTTCACATATGATCTAAATTACTATACATAAAATTGATTATCAGTCAACACAATCGATTCATATCTCAATTAATCCAGAATTCATCATACAAAAATCACCCAAATCAAGAATTACCAACTTAATAATCATAAAGATGAAATTTTAACAATACCCTTTTAAACCCTAGTGGTATAACAATCATAAAAACATAAAATCTTGCATAAAAATTTCACATTTGTTAAATTAAACGAAATTTAACATAAAAAAATGGACCATAAATTACCACAAAACCAATGAGAGCAATTAGCTTGGCAAGGGACATTGAAATCGCCATGGCAAATTGAACAGCAATCATTTAATGGTGGACCGTCTGCCATTGTGTTTTAATTTTTCTAATAATTTCTGGGTTGAAATGTAATTAATTTGATTAAATTTCTTCTACTCTACCTCTATGAATTTCTTACATAATGTATTTTGGGTGATTATCATTTATGGGGTTATGTATTTCAGTTTCATCGATTATACTAGCTTTGCTAAGTTATTGAATTTTAATTCTTGTTCAAGGGGTCAGACATGGTAAAATTGGGCCGGACCGACACCCGAATTCGAGACTCGAGTTTGACCCGAATCAAAAGTATCCTCATCCAACAAAATCAAATTCGAATGTTTATTATTTCACACTTATTAATTTATTATTATCCATAAGGAATTTGTTAATAGTAAGCTCTGTTTGGTAAGTCATTTCAGGAACCTGATTTGGTCAAAGTAACTTATTTGACCAAAATTTCAGGTACCTTATTTGTTTGTAAGCGTTTGACAAGTAGCTTATTTAACCAAATAAGGTACCTGAAATGAAATGCTACCTAAAGTAGCATTTGAGATTACAAGTACCTGATTTGATTGATTTTCCCTTTTTACCCCTTAAATCTACACTATTAAATAATTCTCATATCCTTTTACGTCATTTTATCAAAATCAGTTACCTTTTCAGTTAGTTTGTCAAACTTTTTTTTTTATATAATCAGTTAATAATTTTCAGTTACCTTTTCAGGTTTCAGTTAATTTTTCAGTTTTCAGCTACCTTTTCAGGTTTCAGCTACCTTTTCACTTTTCAGGTTGTTTTGCCAAATAGAGCCTTAGCCTGAAAATGACCTGAACCTAAAATTACCCAGCCCGACCTAACCTGGAGCCATGGACTCTTTCAAACCCAAAAATAACCAGATCTGAATTGACCTAACCTGAACCTGACTCGTTTACTTGGTCTAATATTCACTACTTATTTATATTTGTTTACTAAAATACTTGTCTTTAAATTGAGTATAACGACATGAATTATGTTAAACAATAGAGAAACAGTTTTTCTAATATGTACCTTTATTTTCACCATGTCCAAACATGGATCACCTACGTCCTGGCCCAGGCCAAAATGTGGTGGTTACACATCCACGTCTAGGGTTAGACGTGGTGGTTCCACGTCCTAGCCTAAGTGTCCAAGCCATTTCTCGTTTTTTTAAGGGTATTTGGAACAACAATCTCCTATGTCGATTAAGTTGTTAGTAATTTGTATGTTTGTTGTTAAAATATTTTTAAATTATTTATTGGATTAAATTAATATTGTTAAAAAATTTGGTGTTTCGATTATTCTAATTTGTTTGTTCGTTGATTAATAAGGGGGTGTTTGGTAAAGGCATAATTAACCGATTTTTAGCATATTTAACGTTTTTTGCATGTATTGACCAATCTATATGCTAATTTTAGTGATTGGAGTATATGTGGGACCAATATGCTTTTACTCCATTTTACAAAAAAAAAAAAACTAACAATTTACTAATCGTAATCTGTCAATTACTAAACACTCAAAATAATTATGGTAATTATAATATGTTAGTCAAATCGTCTGATAAAATATGTCATTTATAATTTGCTTATGTAATATTACGATTTTCTCTGCCTCTGGTTACTCGACCGAGTAGGACTTACTCTGTCGAGTAAGTTTATGTAAATTGGAATCAGAGTCTGTCTGTCTGGTAC